>OU015467.1:841338-846338 GCA_907164805.1 Brachyptera putata | reverse complement strand
TTCTTGTCAACATGTTGGCGGTCAACATCAACATTTTACCGTCGTGTAAAGGCAAGATCAGAAATACGGGTTATCTATTAGCTGTAAACATGTTGAGTCAATATCTTGACGGGTAAATATTGATCGTCTATGGCGGGTTTTAGATCTGTATAGTTTTGAACTCCACTCCCTTTCTGTTAATAAGAGTTGGCATATCGTTTATTCCTCTTTCAGTATTATTTATGTACTTATACATATTATTCCAACTTTTATTCTGGTCCTGCTCATCAAACATCCCCTGTAGAAACTTATCCTTTGCACTTTTCTTTTCTTTATTCAGATCTGATCTGAATTTCCTTCTCATTTCTATACCTCCCTCTTCACCTCTGTTCATATTATGAAACTCTCTTGCTTTCCTTTTCAATTTTCTAATTGATTTATTATAATAGATTGGATCTGCACTTTCAGATATTAATTTATTGGGCACAAACTTCTCAATAGCGTTCAAACATATGCTTTTGAAAGTGTCCCATTTTTTGTCTATATCCCCCTTCTCTTCAATCCAGTAATTCCTCCAATGAATAAATGTAACTTAATTTTGTTGGTATCCGCCTTTTTATAGAACCAGACTTTCTTCTGTACCTTTATTTCATCTTTTACTCTATTTGCAATTAATTCTACTGTTGGAATATTATGGTCACTGATACCAACGTCCACGATAGTTCTTAACCACTTTTCCGGTGATCTGACTAGGATAACGTCCAAAAGGTTATTACTACCTGTCCTAGTTAATCTAGTACCCTCCGTAACCGTTTGCACAAATCCTTCGCTCATTATTTCATAAACAAGTTCTTGCCTTCTATTCGTCCTACTTCCTACAGTCCCTTCTTCCCAATTTATTCCTGGTAAATTCAAGTCTCCAGCAACTATTACATTCCTTCTATTAGCACTTTCAACCACTCTTTCCCTAATCTTGACAAGAACATCATTATTAGAATTTGGTGGCCTATATCCCGCAATTATTTTAAACATTTCTGTTCCGAACTTAATTTCTAATCCCATTAACTCTACTGCTTCTTCTATCCACAAGATTCTCCCATTCAACTCATTTTTTAATCCCAGCACTATACCACCCCCATGTCTGTTTCTGTCTCTTCTGAATAAGCTGTAACCCCCTACCTCTATCTCTTTATCGGTGTAGCCATCGTCCAGCCAGGTTTCCACAAGTACGAAAATATCGGGATTTATAGTGTCTACTTCTGTTCCTAATTCGTCGTATAGGTCGAAGAGTGTTTTTTTTTATACGAACCGATATTATTTAGCGACCGATTTTGGAATTAGTGTTGATAACGATTCAACAGGCCTATGCAGACACGACCGAATCAACGAACGATCACTCGGGCTCGGGCCGAGGAGCCGAAAACTCCCGAACGAATCCGTTGTGTGGCCCGCGACCCGCTCGGGCCATACGGGTGTCAGAGTGGAGACCAGAACACTCAGAGAGAGAGAGAGAGAGAGAGAGAGAGAGAGAGGGAGAGAGAGAGAGAGAGAGAGGGAGGAGAGAAAGAGAGAGAGGGAGAGAGAGCGAGAGAGAGAGAGAGAGAGAGAGAGAGATAGAGAGAGAGAGAGGGAGAGAGAGCAGCATATGCGTTGAAAGATAAGAGTATTTCTTTGACGTCTCTTGATAACTCTACACACCTTGCTGATGGAACTGTCAAGTCCATGCATCGCCGTGAATAGCCACTGAACGAAGAATAGCTTCTTCATGAAATGTGTTCACCGAATAGTTCAGAGTGTCTGGTCTGATCTCGATGAAACTTCCTACTGATATCTCGTACATGGATCAACGGTCGGTGAGAATTACAATTATATAATTTGTTCCGTGAGATTTTCTAAAACTTTTCCCGGCCGGTCTAATCTTATTGGAGCTTTTCAATAATTTGTAATGCTTTTCCTCAGAAGTGGATCAAAAGACTCGACCCAGAAGTTATACTGTTCAAGCTGGGAACCCTGCGTGTTCGGAAATAGTTGCTAGTTAATGTTAGGGGGCTGTCCATAAATGATGTTACACAATTTTGAGATATATCGACCCCCCCCCTCCCCCCTCTTAACAGAGTTGGTCACAGAGATGATGACCCCCCCTCTTTAATGATGTCACAATCCAGCCAATATTTACCCCCCCTCCCCTCCATGAAATTGTTCATGCGAATTTGGAAAAACTGGGATTAAGATATTGAAAAAACGTTTCCCTTGATTTTTCAGTAATTACACATGGCCTGGACGACATTTTTGACAATCATGACCTCTGAACAGAAGCTATTGACGTTTGTGAGACCGAGAGATGCAATACAATAAACTTGACAGAACTGAACTCTCAGAACTCATAGACAGAGGGCAAACAAGTTCAATCACAAAGATAAAAACTATTCACAACCACTTAATTTCTGCATCAAAATATAATTTCATACAAATTATATGGCGCCAACTTATTCGTCTGAAAATTGAAAAAAAGCGAGTAATATGTAGTGTAAATGTGGATGTCGCAATAGTGAATCCCCTTTCCCCCTTATCATACATTGTCACATGGTTGATGACCCCCCCCCTCGAAATGTGGACGTCATTTATAGACAGCCCCAAGGGTTTAAAGGCGCGTCGACAGCGAGGTAATCCAGCGCCTGTTCATGTCCGTGTACTTTGCCGTAGTTGTCAACGTTTGTGGATGGTTCAAGTATATGGAGGGAGCGGGATAGCAAGAGACAGAAAAGTAAGAGAAGATGCTTTAGAATAGAACAAAAATAAAAGAAGGCGATAGGTGAAGAGGGGAGTGAGAAGAAAACGATTTAAAATACGAATACAAACGCAACATATATCGTCGGAAGAAAAGGCTTCCACTCGACCGAGACGGTTCGAGCTTGGTCTGGACCCTCACTCCAGACCTTATCGCCATGGGTTACCCTAATGCTGCTTAACGACCCCACCAACAGCTAGGTTATACGGGGGTGACCCTGCTGGGAACAAATAGATTGCTGTGTGTAGATCACTCCTGTCACTATACTCTTCATCGCGTCATAATCGTCCGTAATTGTAATTGTTGTCTATTTGTCCACCATATCAGGGTACATGTTTGTATAGGATATCAGACTCGTCCATTTCAAGTATACTAGGAAAAGGCCATATATGCGTTGTTAGACGAGCGAATAGTAATAGTATGGGTAAAAACTGCTTCGAGTGGTACCAATACAGCGGTATTATGTTTTTTCTTCAAAATGGCTGACCCGATCAAGCTGAAAATTTCTAGAAATGTGTATCAAAATGCAATTTTCAATTTTTTGGGAAATAAAAATATTCTCTTCTTTTCGCTGTGTTATTCTGATGGGTATTTCTGAAATTTCTAAAATTCATAGAAAAAAGTTACCACCCGATAATGCCACAAAACTATACAGATCTAAAACCCGCCATAGACGATCAATATTTACCCGTCAAGATATTGACTCAACATGTTTACAGCTAATAGATAACCCGTATTTCTGATCTTGCCTTTACACGACGGTAAAATGTTGATGTTGACCGCCAACATGTTGACAAGAATTGAACATGCTCTATTATCTCATCAATATAAAAAAAAGGCATACTCATTTAATAATTATTATGGTGAAGTTTTTCAAAAACAGACTTCGAATGGGGAGAACGAAGTAGAGAATGATCAAATTCATCAATTGGGAGTAAAGGAAAATTCACTGAAACAGCAATCCAGAGAATAATTGATAAACTGAATAGAAATAAAGCTCCCGGTCATGATGGGATTAATAACAAATTCATCAAATTAGCGGGAAAAGAGTTAATACCGTATTTAATGTTGATTTTTGAAAATTCAATAGATTCAGGAACTGTGCCCGAGGACTGGAAAAAAGCAATGAACACTCCAATACATAAGGGGGGAGCAAAATCAAATTTGGGTAATTACAGACCAGGCAGCCTCACAACCTCAATATGCAAAATTATGGAAAGATTAATTGATACAGAAATCAAATTAATTGTTGATAATAATGGTGGAATATTTGATGGACAACATGGTTTTCGTAAGGGTTACTCATGTGTAACCCAACTGCAAGGATTCACGCAGGAGCTGTCTGATACTTTAGACAAGGGGGGTAAGATATCTGCCGTCTTTTTGGATTTTGAAAAAGCTTTTGACAAAGTACCTCATGAACTTCTGATTTCAGAGTTGAAACAAATAACAAAACATGAGAGGATAACAAGATGGGTAGAATCCTTCTCAAAAGGTAGATCACAAAAAGTAAAAGTAGGTGATGAAATTTCGAATATGGTGAAAGGTACTTCTGGGGTACCACAAGGGAGTGTCATTGGACCCCTTCTATTCAATATATTTATAAACGATCTCCAAATCGGAATTCAATCAAGAATTCGTCCATTTGCTGATGACTGTGCGGTATATAGCACCATTGAGAGTGAGAGGGAGGAAA
This sequence comes from Brachyptera putata, assembly GCA_907164805.1. Classification (NCBI taxonomy): domain Eukaryota; kingdom Metazoa; phylum Arthropoda; class Insecta; order Plecoptera; family Taeniopterygidae; genus Brachyptera; species Brachyptera putata. The sequence continues at coordinate 841,875 of OU015467.1, read as the reverse complement.
ATCAGTTACAAGGCGATTTGTACAGAATTAATGAATGGGTTAAAATAAATTTAATGGGACCAAATGTTGGAAAATGTGAAGTGGTACACTTCTCTAGCAGCAGTAACAAGAAAAAAAGTGAATGAAATGTATAAAATGGGAGATTCCACACTTGAGGAAGTAGAAGCGTATAAATATCTTGGACTTCACATAAATAAAAATTTAGGGTGGGGGGAACATGTTGGAAATATCTCAAAAGAGCGAATACGATCCTTAAATTTCATTAGGAGGCAGTTGAAGGGGACAGGGATGAAAATAAAAGAGAAGGCATACATGAGTCTGATTCGGCCAATGCTCGAGTATGCTAGTTTAGTCTGGGATCCGCATGAAGTTGGACTAATAAAGGCTGTGGAAAACGTCCAAAGGGTTGCTGCAAGAAGGGTATTGGGGAGAGAGAAGCGCTGGAAGATTATCAGGAACGATAAGGATGTGGTTGAAAAAGTTATAGAATGACCTAGTAAAATGATTGAGGAAATGGGATGGGAAAATTTGGCGAAA
>OU015467.1:818838-833838 GCA_907164805.1 Brachyptera putata | reverse complement strand
TAGTTTCATCACATATAACCTGGAGATTCGAGAGCATTAGAATAAAAAAATTATCATGTTTTTACTGTTGACGACGCTTGTATCCAAAAATGTTAGCATTTTTCTGTTTTTATTTATTAGATGAGCGTAGCGGAGATTTTCACTGAACTCTTACGGAACTTTGTCTGTGCGTTTTTTTTTTTTTTTTTATTTTTTGTAAGCACTGCACAGGTCGCAGGGTTTGACCGATCGACATGAAACTTTTTTTGTATATGCAAACTCATCCAAATTAGAACTGTGAAGTTTTGAGGTCTAACCGGTTGGACCATTTTTGAGAAACATCATTTAGAAGTGTCTAAAAACCCCATAAGATTTGGCTGAGCGGAAAAAATTGAGAAATTAAATCTCTTCAATATGATTCAAATTTTCCACAAATGTGAACACAAGAATAATATACATGAATAAAGATCCGGTTCGATATTCGGACCAGCCGTTTTGGAGAAAATAATATAATTAATGTATTTTATTCATCGAAAAGATAGAAATATTAGTTGAAAAATGTTGCATTGTCGAAGTCACGGCTTTCTAGATTCATTGACATCGGATGAAGTTCATTTCAAATGATCAAGGTTTGTAGAGTTTTCGATTATACTTTATATAGACATCTCGCTCATCGTACAACGCACATCCTGCGTTTGCCTAGTTTATTTATTCATTTATTCAAATCTTCTGCCAGTAGATTTACAATATTCTTCTAACAGGGTATAAACAGTTTCATATTGAAATATTTTGTTATTAAATATGCCGCGTACAAAATTACACACACACAAAAACATCAAAACCAAGCTCAAAATGTTTCGGTATATGGAATGAAAATCTCCGCTACGCTCATCTAATCAATTCAATCGAGAGTAGTAAATCACACTTTCATTGAATTAAATCAATTCGAGCTATCAATTGTATCGAGGGGTCAGTGGTTATAGTTGGTCTTATAGTTGTACATGATAACTGGGAGGTCAGCCGACCCCCTGACCCCCTGACCCCCTGACCCCGCCCATGCACAGAGGACCATCCAGTCCTGTGAACTCTCGCAACTAGACATGCTAAGACCCACCCTGGTGTGAAACACGGAAACTGAATCTGAATAGGGTTAGTGTCATAACTTCCACGAGTAGGAGGAAGTATAGTTTTAACGACTGAAGCTACATGGTTCTAAGTTCTAACCTCTTACGTTGCCTCAGATGAGAGACCCTGGTGTAATTCTCTCGAACTATCTCTCTTCCAGCATGCATGTTGAAACCCTTTCCGGCCGCGACGAGGCACATCCTCTCTCGTTTCTTGGTCATTAGACGAGCTTTGGCGAGGATTCAATTCGACATACTGAAACAAATTGTTTTTTTTTGTTTTGTTTTTTCATGTTTTTTGTCGGTTCTTCACAGGTCAAACGGCTACAGCTATCAACTTCGAACTTTTTTTGAAATATGGTCCCTCATCTAACTAGATCTGTTCAGTTTTGTGGTATTATCGGGAGGTAACTTTTTTTTAATGAATTTTAGAAATTTCAAAAATACCCAATAGAATAACACAGCGGGGAAAAATTATATTTTCCCCAAAACATGAAATTTTGCGTGAAGTTGAACTAGGAAAATGCCATATATATGTGTTGTTGGACGGGCGAATAGTAATAGTATGCGTAAAAATGGGTGAAAACTGCTTCGAGTGGTACCAATTTGGCACATTTGAGGTTTTTTCTTCAAAATGGCTGACCCGATCAAGCTTACAATTTTTATAAATGCGTATCAAAATGTAATTCAACTTCACGCAAAATTTCGTTTCTTTGGGAAATATTTTTTTTTCCGTCATGTTATTCTAATTAGTATATTTGAAATTTCTAAAATTCATAAATGAAAAAGTTACCCCCCGATAATGCCACAAAACTATACAGATCTAAGTTAGATGAAGAACCATATCGAAAAAAACTTTGAAGTTGATAGCTGTAGCCGTTTGACCCGTGGAAAACCGCCATAAAAGAAGAAGAAAAAAAAACATAAAAACGAACACCAATTTTTTCCAGTAGGCCTATGTCAAATTGAATCCTCGCTGAAGCTCGTCTAATTAAATTTTAATGCACCTTTTTGGGAATTTTCAGCTTGATCGGGTCGGCCATTTTGGAGGAAAAAACATGAAATGTGCTAATTGGTACCACTCGAAGCAGTTTTTACCCATACTATTACTATCCGCTCGTCTTACAAAGCATATATGGCGTTTTCCCATTAGAAAGTATCAAAACATTACAGAGATAACAGTTATCTATAAAGCTTGATTTTTCATTTTGGCATTCTCAGTTTCTGGTAATTTCACCAATTGCCTCCTAGAGTGCTGTTACTGCACAAAATCAAAAACCATAGCACGGTCGGTAAAGGAAGACTTTATCTTCGAAATCATGATTCCATATGACAACAATGGACAATAATAAGTGATAAGATGTCATATTCATGTGATAACTGGGCCGAGAAGCGACTTACTATACCGTGTAGACCCCAACCCGAGAGCTGCATTCCCTTCAATTAATTAGAACCTTCTTCAGCTAAACTCGAGCAGAATACATGAGGACAACATCCAAGAATACTGGATCCTGACTCACCTAACCCTAACCATAGAGCTTCTCCGTGCCCAACCAATTCCCTGTGATGGTAATTCTCACGGCAATATAACTCCGTAGTTTTATTCAAGGTTTACAGAAAATAAAGGAGGATAGTAGAACCATATTGAAAACATCATTTCGTGAACACAAGACTGTTTATTACGGCGAGATTCGACCTAGCGACCGTCGCATCAACAGCGCACGTGATACCGCAGAGCCACCGCGACAATGTGGAGTGAATGACTTATTAGTCGATACTAGGAGAACGCCATATATGCGTTGTTAGACGAGCGGATAGTAATAGTATGGGTAAAAGTGGGTAAAAACTGCTTCGAGTGGTACCAATTTAGCGCATTTTATGTTTTTTCTTCAAAATGGCTGACCCGATCATGCTGAAAATTTCCAGGAATGTGTATCAAAATGTAATTCATCTTCACGCAAAAATTTCATTTTTTTGGACTATGAAAATGGGTATTTTTGAAACTATGCCATAAAACTATACAGATCTAAGTTAGATGAAGAACCATATTGAAATAAAGTTTAAAGTTGATAGCTGTAGCCGTTTGACCTGTGGAGAACCGACAAAAAAACATAATAAAAATTTTAAAAAATAGATAAAAAACATAAAAACGACACCAATTGTTTTCAGTATTTCAAATTGAATCCTCGCTGAAGCTCGTCTAACTAGGCAAACTCGGAATGTGCGTTGTAAGATGAGCAAAACTCTACACTCCTTGATCATATAAAATGAACTTTATCCGATGCCATTGGATCTGGGAAGCCGTAAATTTAACAATGCAATATTTTTCCACTAATATTCCCAACTTTTCTATTATAAGAAACATGTATCAAATTATTTTCTTCCAAACGGCTGCTCCGAATCACACGTCAATTTCAATCAATGTGTATCATTTTTGTGTTCACATTTGAGGAAAATTTGGATCATATTGGAGAGATTTTATTTTTCAATTTTTTCCGCCCATCCAAATCTTATGGGGTTTTCAGAAACTTTTAAATGTTGTTTCTCAAAAATGGTCCAACCGATTTGACCCCAAAACTATACAGTTCTAAGTTGGATAAGTTTGCGTATGGAAAAAAAGTTTTATGTCCATCGGTCAAACCCCGCGACCTGTGCAGTGCTCACAAACAAACAAACAAACAAACAAAAAACACACAGACAAAGCTCTGTTTACATATTTTTCACATAATTTTAGATGAGCGTAGCGGAGATTTTCACTGAACTCTTACGGAACTTTGTCTGTGCGTTTTTTTTTTTTCTTGTTTGTAAACACTGCACAGGTCGCAGGGTTTGACCGATCGACATGAAACTTTTTTTCATATGCAAACTTATCCAACTTAGAACTGTATAGTTTTGAGGTCCAATCGGTTGGACCATTTTTGAGAAACATCATTTAGAAGTTTCTAAAAACCCCATAAGATTTGGCTGAGCGGAAAAAATTGAAAAATTTAATCTCTTCAATATGATTCAAATTTTCCACAAATGTGAACACAAGAATAATATACATGAATAAGAATTTGGTTTGATATTCGGACCAGCCGTTTTGGAGAAAATAATATAATAAATGTATTTTATTCATCGAAAAGATAGAAATATTGGTTGAAAAATGTTGCATTGTCGAAGTCACGGCTTTCTAGATTCATTGACATCGGATGAAGTTCATTTCAAGTGATCAATGTTTGTAGAGTTTTCGATTATACTTTATATAGACATCTCGCTCATCGTACAACGCACATCCTGCGTTTGCCTAGTTATTTATTAATTACAGATTGTTCATAGAACAGGTGGTAATGGTTTTATGGTGGTTTATGGTTTTATGGTGGTTTTATGGGTAATGGTGGTAAAAAATTTATCACCTACTTTTACTTTTTGTGATCTACCTTTTAAGGACTCTACTTATCTTGTTATCCTCTCATGTTTTCTTATTTGTTTCAACTTTGAAATCAGAAGTTTATGAGGTACTTTGTCAAAAGCTTTTTCAAAATCCAAAAGGACGGCAGATATTTTACCCCCCTTGTCCAAAGTATCAGACAGCTCCTGCGTGAATCCTTGCAGTTGGGTTACTCAAGAGTTGCATGGAAATCTTCGCTAACGCTAATCGAATGAATGGATACATGAGTATAAATCACCCACTCTTCGTGCCAGGCAATCTACTTCTGTCGTTTTGTGTCTGTTGAAGATTTCAATCCAGGAAACGTAAAATAAGCCTTGTGAGATGAGCATACAGTATTGAAATCTATAGTGAGAAATATTTTGTCAGCTCAGTCTACATCTACAGACCTTGGATTACTTCAAATGTTCGACAATCAATTACCTGCAACTTGTTGGTATTTATAGAGCCACGTGGTGCACATCTACCTAGCAGAACCTGTTGATCCTAATATCCGGAAAAAGCTACACTTTTATCACGTTTTCTTCGTTATTGCCCCCTCCGACTGTTGGAAAAATTATTAAGAGTGTGGATGACAGTTATTTCCATATTCTGTATCAATTTTAGAGATTTTGGAAAACTTTTGTTTTTCAAGTATTTTCCCTCTGAGTTAGTCTTATGGACATTTTCTAAACTTTCCAATTTTTTCCGGGAAACCTGTTCAACCGATTCTTCTGAAAAACAATTCCAACCTACTCTGGTGTGACAACTATATATAGTTGAAAGTTCGAAGTCGATTGGTCTTTTTTCCCAACCCGTACTAAAAATTGGCACACAAAACACACGACGTACCAAAATACAGATGAAAGAAAAATTAGTAAAAAACAAAACATGGAAACGAAGTCAATTTTTTCCGTTGGGAAAAATATGAAATGGGAATCTTCGCTACGCTCATCCAATAACTACCAAGGGTGTGGATTGTTCAAAGTATATTAAGTTCAGGGTAGGCTACCTGTCAAACATACAATAGATTTTCAGGCACCTCTCCATACAGATTAAAGATCAAATTCACTCGAATTATTGAAAAAACTCGGGATTGTAGTCGATATATTTAAATAAATATTTATTGATGCACCGTACAGGGAAAATCGATATTCTCATCTCAAATCTCGTCGTGAGCATCTTCCCACTCTCCATCGTCATCATCCTCGTATCCGTATCCGTAATCTTCATCGTCTTCCTGTGTTTCTCTCTCATCGCCCTCTTCCTCCTCCTCCTCCTCCTCCTCCTCCTCCTCCCCCACTTCCTCCCCTTCATCTCCTCCATCGCCCCTCCCGTGCTCATATGTCTGGTCGCTGGTAATACCCACGAAGGGGGAGTTAGTCAGACCCATCATGGACTCGTACTCCTCCATGTCGATATGGAAGTTTTCTTCCTCAGGGTCGATATTATCACCATGTTTTCGGGAGAGAAGATTTTTAGAATTCCACATTTTATCATAAAGCTCGAACTTGTCAATTTCTTCTCCGTCATCTTCCAGATCCTCGTTTTTCTCCAATTCGTCGCCATCATTCTCTCCACCGCACTCTCTTTCAACCGTTTGTTCTTCGTTCTCTTCATTTTTGAACCCGTATTCGATCTCATATTTCCTCTGAAGAATGAGAACTTCTTCACATTTTCTCTCGAATTCATCGTAATTATTCTTTTCCGGAACCGTACCCTCCTCACTTTCACTGAGTTCGTCATCACTCTCCCACGAGTCGTCGTCATCGTTGTCTTCGTCTTCGTACTCCATCTCTATCAGTTCGTCTTCTTCATCGTATTCAGGTTGACGTTCGTCGTCTGACTCGTTGTACTCGTCTGTTTCCGTGCCAGCCTCGTGGTCGCTTCCCGAAGCGTCGATCTCTTCGTGCAACAAGCCATCGTTGTCTCCCAGCATATCTATTCCTTCTGATTCTGAATACCGGTCTGGTTTGTTGTCAGCAACGTGATTGTGCACGATATCATCGAGCGCCAGATTCCTCACACAACTCTCTGCGTTCTCCACTCCGCTTGCTTCGTCCATGTCAGGGCATTCACTCTCTTCTAATTCTTCTCCCACTCTATCCATTGTATCTTCACCAGAACATATTCTTTCTTTTCCATTACTTTTACGAACTAAATTTGTGCTGAACCTCTTTCTATGCTCTCGAAACCGGACCTCGCCTTCTAGTTCGCTGGAATATTCATTACTTTGGCTCTCCGATTCTATTCCAGTTGATATTTCACATTCAACTTTGAAATATTCGTCTTTTCTTGTCACTTGTCTTCTCCCTCCATCTTCGAGTCTATATTTGTCACATGTCACATTCACTATACTCTCGACGACATCCTCACCCACGTGGTTATCCTCCAGACTATTGACGATATCTTCGTGTACGAATGTTTGTCCCGCCACGCCTCTTGCCTTCCTCTCATCGTCCCGTGAACAATAATCTCTGTTGTCAGAGTCGTCTTCAGTCACTTGGCTGGGATATGGCTCGTCGTCGACCTCGAAGTCCCCGGCTCCACACTCCTCCTCGTGATCGTCGAACACAGTCGTCATCGCCAAGTCACCCTCGCCACATTTCCTCTCATACTCTTCCAACGTCCTCTCTCTTTCGCTGTCTTCACTCACACACTTTCTCTTCTTCTCATCGGCCTCGTGACCATGGCAACCGTCACGACTTTTCCTCGTGTCAGTGACGTCAGCCACGTCATTACCATGAGCGCGCTGCTTCCTCCCCTTGAGGTCACGAGTAGTTTCTTTCTCTCTCCACTCATCACCTTGTATTTCTCGCTCTGTGTTTGCTTTGTCCCTCGTTTCCTCCTCGAGTGGTCTGTCTGAGGGAATAATTGCTTTCTTACAAGGTCCAATCTCACGTGTAATTGTTTCATTAGCATACGACATCTCGCGGGGAGGTTCTATTGACTCGCGCACGCGCACAAGATGGGATGTCGTCGGGATGTTATTCGTCTTCTCTCGAATGTCACAGAGGGAATCGCGATCTTTGAACACCTCACTGTCACAAATGTTGACTTCGTCTTCCGGATCATCGGTTATCTCTTCGCTCTCGCCTTCCCCCACGTCTTCCCATTGGTCGTCCTCCCAGTCGCCGGCCGGGTTGCCAGCTATCCAGGGGTGGACGAGAACCTCTTCGGCGGAGAATCGCTCGAACCGGTCGACGCATAGCATGTTCACTAAGACCAAACAACAACAAAGAACTGAGCCGGGCTTTTTCTCAGCTATATCCAATCACTATACCAACACATTTATATACAAACAAGGCTCATTATTCCAACTCAGTTTTCAATTATTGACGCATATTCTTTTTCAATAAACTTCTGATTAGATTACATATATATATATATATATATATATATATATATATATATATATATATATATATATATATATATATATATATATATATATATAATATATATATATATATATATATATATATATATATATATATATATATATATATATATATATATATATATATAAATATATATATGTATTATATCTCTTAAACTTTCACAGTTTTTTTCATGAATTCATTCCTTTGAGAAATGGACTGTGTCATGATATATAAATATCTGAACTCGATGAATTATAGATATAAATGAATCAATGAATGAATAGATGAATATATACATATTGCTTGTATATTTTATAGTTGTTTCTATGATTCATTGAGTAAGAAGAGTGAGAAACGTAAGAAGGCGTGTGTATTGAACCCCGATCGCCGGCTTCTAAGGCGGGCATCATACCGCTCGAGTCAACTAGACAACCAATCAAGGAGCTATAAACATATCTGAACAGTCTCTTCGTCTCGGGCTCGGACCAAGGAGCCGAACACTCCCGAATGAATCCGGCCGGTGGCCCGCGACCCTCTCGTTACTTGTTGGTTCAAATTGAATCTGTGATCTTTCAAGTCTACTCAGCCAAGTCTGCGATTAGTTACTCTCTTAACCAACCCTCTATTCTGTCCTTGTCTTTTCTCATACATTCAGTTATTTTATCTGTTCATTATTGGATGAGCGTAGCGAAGATTTTCATTCCATATACCGAAAAAAATTGGACTTGTTTTTTTTTTTTTTTGTTTGTTTGTTTTATTGTGTGTTATTTTGTACGCGGCATACAGGTCAGGAAAAAGTTTCAATCAACTCGAAACTTTTTTCCTGAATTTGTGTTATACCAGAATAGGTTGGGATTGTTTTTCAGAAAAATCGGTCAAACGGTGTCTCCAGAGAAAAATTTGGAAAGTATGGAAATTCCCCATAAGAATAGGCCGGGGAGAAATACTTGGGAAACCAAAATTTTCCAGAAGCTCTCAAATTTATACTGAATGTGGAAAGATCTATCATACATATTTTAAGCGATTTGTGAGACAATCGGATGTGAAATAACGAAGAGAACGCATTTTTAATGTACTTTTTTACACATCAATAAAAGCAATTAAGAAAGCAATTAAGAAACTATTAAATGTGAGCAACAAGTGTCACCAATAAATTGAAGCATTTAAAATCTGTGATGGATATGAAGAAGGCACTGGTTCAATGGTTGGGAAACCAAGGTCCATATACCAACAGACAGCCGCGGTGTTTAAACCTTTGAAGTGATCCATGGCCTGTATATGTACATTGAGCCGACCAAATATTCTCAAGTCTACATTTCCATACTTCTAAGCTCATCTCACAACGCATATAAGGCGTTTTCCTAGTATACAACATTTTATTGCCTATGTATAAATCTTTCGGTAGTATGCCGACAAGGTATGAAGATTCTCTTTCACTTATATTGAGAGTGTATGATGCTGATTCCATGTCTTATGGTCTAATCGTTTGTCAGATTCATCGTTTCGAACAATTTGTGTCTGAACACGATTCACAACCAGATTCCTCAGAATATAGTCGCTGTCGGTTGAATTGGAAGTAGAGTGAAATTAAGTGTATGATTGCCGTTGTGACAATGCCTGCGTGTTCTACAGCATGTATCTTGTGATGCCTTAGCAAGGTGGTTCTCATCACCACGCTGCTCGTCCGTGTATAACCAGCTGTGAGATGCCTGCGTGTTCTACACTGTAATCTTTGTGAGGCTTAGCAGGTGGTCTCCTCACCACGCTGCTCTCCTGTATAACCAGTTGTGAGATGCCTGCGTGTTCTACGCTGTAATCTTGTGAGGCTTAGCAGGTGGTTCTCATCACCACGCTGCTCTCGTGTATAACCAGCTGTGAGATGCCTGCGTGTTCTACACTGTAATCTTGTGAGGCTAAGCAGGTGGTTCTCATCACCACGCTGCTCTCGTGTAATGAGACCAGTTGTGAGATGCCTGCGTGTTCTACACTGTAATCTTGTGAGGCTTAGCAGGTGGTTCTCATCACCACGCTGCTCTCGTGTATTGAAACCAGTTGTGAGATGCCTGCGTGTTCTACACTGTAATCTTGTGAGGCTCAGCAGGTGGTTCTCATCACCACGCTGCTCTCGTGTATAACCAGCTGTGAGAAGCCTGCGTGTTCTACACTGTAATCTTGTGAGGCTTAGCAGGTGGTTCTCATCATCACGCTGTTCTCGTGTATTGAAACCAGTTGTGAGATGCCTGCGTGTTCTACACTGTAATCTTGTGAGGCTCAGCAGGTGGTTCTCATCACCACGCTGCTCTCGTGTATAACCAGCTGTGAGATGCCTGCGTGTTCTACACTGTGATCTTGTGAGGCTTAGCAGGTGGTTCTCATCACCACGCTGCTCTCGTGTATAACCAGCTGTGAGATGCCTGCGTGTTCTACACTGTAATCTTGTGAGGCTTAGCAGGTGGTTCTCATCACCACGCTGCTCTCGTGTATAACCAGCTGTGAGATGCCTGCGTGTTCTACACTGTGATCTTGTGAGGCTTAGCAGGTGAATCTCATCATCACGCTGTTCTCGTGTATTGAAACCAGTTGTGAGATGCCTGCGTGTTCTACACTGTAATCTTGTGAGGCTCAGCAGGTGGTTCTCATCACCACGCTGCTCTCGTGTATAACCAGCTGTGAGATGCCTGCGTGTTCTACACTGTAATCTTGTGAGGCTTAGCAGGTGGTTCTCATCACCACGCTGTTCTCGTGTATAACCAGTTGTGAGATGCCTGCGTGTTCTACGCATGTCATGGGACAACAGTTCTGAAGCTCGCCTCTCAGAAGCAACTCGTCGAACCGATCGGGTAGAAAACTGGACACTTCTGTACTGTGCTATGAATCGCGTTCAGAAGGATGTTGAAATCATCTCCGAAGCATGACTCGAACTCAGATTGGAAAATCTCTGGAATATCATCATGATATCCCTGAATCGCGTCAAAATCATGTCAAAATCAGGATAGCATTTTAATGTGATTCTAAAGATTATTACAGACTGGAAAGTCTTCGAAATCACGTCATAATTCTTCTGAATAATGTTTAGGGCGATCTCGAAATCATCCTCGGAACTTGATTCGAATACAGACTGAAGGACTTCAGAATCATGTCTTGATTATATTGAATTGTGTTCAGAATTATTCTGAATAATCATGCACGGTATTATGAAAGTAGAAAATATCAACTTTAACACCATTCCCTTCTATGCTCACGAACCAGTATAATTTGTGAGAAGTATATCAACCCCTAAAAACTCGTATAGCCTACTCTCCAATTATTACAAAATGCCATTTTTAAAATCGGTTACTGAAGTAAGAATTCAGTCAGTTTCAAGATAATACGTCAATGAATACCAAGAATGTGATGCAAATTCATTGACGTATTAGGCCTATCTTGAAGCTGATTGAATTTACAAAATTAGAATGTCACATAAATTAACGAGCATAAAATCACCTTGAAGTTGCCCTACTTTTCATTCAATTACACTAGTTCGTGAATATAGGAATATTGTGAATTCCTCGATTTTTATGAGCACCACTCATGCCCCCCCCCCCCCCCTCCATCACCATTCACCCCTCAAATTATGATTGAAATTCAGACAGGAAATTCCTGGTAATCTCACCGATGAGTTCTCTTGCTCCCGACGACACGGTCTCCCACACCTCCGACGACAAATCCAGCTCTCCCTTCAGTATCATCCTCCGATCCTCCTCCTCCGTGTGGCCCAGGAACGGCGGCACCTGCGCCAGCATGAAGTACAGGATGACGCCGGCCGCCCACACGTCCACGCCGTGGTCGTAGCCGTGCGCGCGCAGCATCTCCGGCGCCATGAAGAAGGTGCAGCCGCACGCGTCGTACAGCAGTCGGTTGGACTTGCAGGCGAGCCCGAAGTCGATGAGCTTGAGCATCCTGCGGCCGCCAGGGGCGCGCGTGACCATCAGGTTGGCCGGCCGGACGTCGCGGTGCGCGATCAGCAGGCAGTGGATGTAGAACAGGCCCGACACGATGTCGCGCACGAAGCCCCTGATCTCGGGCTCGGCCAGCTTCGTGGCCTTGAGCGCCGAGCACAGGTCGCCCTCGCCCAGCAGCTCGGTCACCAGGTACAGCTTGCACGCGGCGTCGTGCACGTAATGCAGACGCAGAATGTTCGGGTGGCGGAGACCTTTCAGTATGGACACTTCGTTCAACAGATTCTTGAAATTGTCGTTGTGTTTGAAGATGATTTTCATGGCTAGTTTCTCGCCGATATCGTTCCACGCTTTCACGTAGCATTCCTTGACTGTGGAAAACCTTCCCGTGCCGATAGTCGGTCCGATAATGTACTTCATCCGAATCTGAGGAGATATCTCGTCGAAATCTTCTGAACCGCTGAAAGTGGGCAGTTTGAGAATGACTGCTTCTGACCCCGGAATCTTATTCAATTTATTGATTCTTTCGATTTCCTCTTCGTTCAGCTGGAAGTCCGTGTGGGTGAAGTGCGTCTTCTTGTGGAACGCGAAGAAGATGTAATGGTAGCCGAAGAAGTCCTCGAGGGTGTTGACCCTGTTGCCTGACTGGGTGAAGATGGTGCGCATGCGCCCCGAGTCGAGGCTGATGAGGTCGCTGATGGTCGCCAGCAGCTTGTCGAAGGTGACGGCGTTGCGGTGGTTCAGCAGCAGGCGGAACACGCGCCGCGGAGACGCGCCCTCCCTGATGACGGTGATCCTGCGCGCGGCCACGGCGTCGCTGTGCGCGCGCAGCCGCCGGTACGTGTCGCTGGGCGGCTCCGAGCAGAGCGACTTGCACCGGACGCTGGACGCGCTCGACGCGCTCGACGGCCGGTCGGGGAAACTCGGCAGGCTGTAAGACATTGTTCTTGAGCATCCTGTAGTGAAGTAGAATTGAGGGGCCCCTACACAAGTTGTTACCACTCGTTGAATGTTATATGGACTCTATCGATGGTTGAGGCACGATGTAGTGATACCAACTTACTTCATCATAATATACAGAAGGTGTGCCGACTCAGCCTTCCAATTGGAGGACGTCCGCCGTCATAGAGGCCACATTTGCCTGTCGCGCTACTATCGCTTCTCATATTGAACTACTGATCACGGCTCAATAGATAACATGCGTGATGCACATATTATTGTTTGATAGCAATCTAATAATTACGTCATCAATGTCACCGGTACCGTAGCCACTTTTATCCACATCTAGTTCACAAGAGAGTCCGCTAGGGTAAATGGGGGATTTGGGCTCTGATCTGACGGCAAGCAAACAATAATGCCCGCCATGTTATCAGTATGGGAGTCGGCATACCTTGTTCATATTATGATGAAGTAAGTTGGTATCACTACATCGTGGTTGAGGTCAGGTGGGTAAGGTTTGTGTCCGAAGAAAATTCCCGAGGGAGGAGTCAAAAACCTCCCGTTTTCACTTGTGTACAGATCGCTGAGAAGTAGAACTTCGGGTCAGTTGGTTTTTGGTACAGGTGATTTCTAGGTCACTTTGGTTTCAATACAGAATTGGTTTTGAGGTTAGTTTATGTTGAGCACAGTTGGTACCTTCTCAGGCAGTAGGCCACGTCTCTGAAGCGCTCGCCGGAGCAGGCCGTCACGTACGAGTCGCCGTCAACGAGCTCGTCGACGTGACGGAGCGGGCGGCCGGCGACGGAGAACAAGTGACGCACGCCGGTCGGGGGGATGAAGATGCTGTGGCGGATCACGTCGGTGACGTCGGTCAGCACGGCGTCGAGCGACGCGTACTTCTGGGGCTCCAGTCGCATGACGACGCCGGGGAACGACGCGTCGCCGTTGCGCAGAAGACGGATCTTGATGATTCTCCTCTCTGTCAAGGAGAGAAGACATTTCAAGCAGGCACGTCGTTAGGATTTGTGTATTGGAGGCGCAGGTCACTAAAATGAAATGACCGCCCAACTGGACACCAGATTTCTTGACATATTGATAATGTTGACCTTATTAGACGAGCTTTAGCGAGGATTCAATTTGACATACTGAAAAAAATTGGTGTTCGTTTTTATGTTTTTTTGTCGGTTCTCCGCAGGTCAAATGGCTACAGCTATCAACTTCAAACTTTTTCTCAATACGGTTCCTCATCTAACTTGGACCTGTTAGTTTTGTGGCATTATCGGGGTGTATTTTTTTTTTTATGAATTTTAGAAATTTCAAAAATACTTGTTAGAATAACATGGCGGAAAAAAAATATAAGGAAAGAAGGACACAATTTGAAGAACAAAAAATATTGCTGAAAATTTACCATAAGCCGTAGGCCTACCAATAAAAAAAGGCCACCGTGATGGAAAATATGATTGAAAGTGAGAATGAGGCGAGTCCCAACAAATTACACGTGACCTGACGCGTAACTAGCTCTAGTGACGCGTCGTTGAAACAAAGAAGACCTAAAACAATGTGTAATACGGGACTCAATGTCAGCACGCGAGCTAGGCGCAGCTTTCCTTGTGTTTGTCCTAACCCGTGTTGTTGTTGTTGTTGTTGTTGTTGTTGTTGCGAGTCATCTGAAGTGACGGAAGATTACCTGATCTAACTAACCCAACCAACCTAACCTGAACTAATTCATCATAACCTAAAACTAACCTGATTATTTGAAAATCACCAGTAGCCAGTAATGCTATAACAGTGAACAAACTGAGACGTGTGGCCGAGTGGCTAGCTCACTGGACCGTCATTCAGGAGACCGTGATTTCTGGATTCCCGCCATGGTCGACCATCCTGACAGGGTTTTTTCTTGGTTTCTCTCTGTCGTTCAGTAAAATACTGGGAGTGTTTCTTAACAACAGGCCACGATTGACTCCCTCCCACTATCCGAAAACACCTTATAGTATGACCTTCCGTCTCATCTTCCCACCATCTCATATAGGCCTATCATTCACAGACGCCAATATATCGTAGTCAGCAGTGAAATGTGTCGTTAAAGGATTCAGAGATCCATATTCATAACACAAGAAGGAAAAAAGATGTTCCTAATAAAACTGTAACTCTAGCCATATCAACCAATAGTCCAATGTTCTCATCAGCTCAACTTTATAAATACAACATTAACCAAATTCAATCTAAAT
>OU015467.1:776207-818738 GCA_907164805.1 Brachyptera putata | reverse complement strand
AATTTTTCCATGCTTATCGGGCGAACCCACGCCCAACGGTGACTTCAGTTACTACCGCTAGCGATAGTTGACTTAGCTACCATGGAGGACATACTACCTAAATGTTGAGTTGAAATAAGCACAAAAGTGCCAATTTGACGGTTTCTAAACGCGAATTTTGAAATGGAAGCAGACCCGTTGATGGAGAAAGACAATATTGATCATCATGGAATGTGATTTATAGATATTCATTATTCAATAGTGACAACACTTATTCGATTATGTATTTCTTCAATCTCATCGACACGGACTTGAGCGTCAACAATCAGTAAGCCAACATAGAGTCCGCCCACAACTTGAGTTGAAGATACAACGTCATCTGGTGTTGAACTAGCTGAACTAGTGCAAGTCGGACAAACAAACACGAGAGTGCGATAACTGGACAACTAGTTCAGATAGCGCAGGACAGACCCATAGATAATTGCCATTCTCGCCCTTGCTGATGTACGCAATGAAAGAACCAGATTGATTAATTCGATGATAAGTCAATGACCTTTCATACTATATTCTTCTCCGAACTGAACAGCTATTCTTCGAATAACAGTTTTGAGAGAATAAATGTATCACCAGGCCTACTAATTGGCCTATATACATCATATACGCCGTATGGACATCATTAGACGAGCTTTAGCGAAGAGAAGTGATTCAATTTGACATACTGACAAAAAATTGTGTTCGTTTTTTTTTTATGTTTTTTTGTCGGTTCTCCACAGATCAAACGGCTGCAGCTATCAACTTCAAACTTTTTTTCAATATGGTTCCTCACCTATCTTAGATCTGTGTAGTTTTGTGGAATTATCAGGTTGTAACTTTTTTTTTAGGAATTTTATAAATTCCAAAAATACTCATTAGAATAACACGACGGAGAAAGAGGATATATTTTTATTTTCCAAAGAGATGGAATTCTGCGTGAAGTTAAATTACATTTTGATACACATTTCTGGAAATTTTCAGCTCAATCGGGTCAGCCATTTTGAAGAAAAAACATAAAATGTGCTAAATCGGTACCACTCGAAGCAGTTTTTATCCATTTAAACCCATACTATTACTATTCGCTCGTCTAACAACGCATATATAGCGTTTTCCTAGGAGCCATTAACACCAACACTAAGACAGCGGATATACTAGATCCAACAATACGATTCGAGAGAGGTGTGGATCAGGTTCAAGAAGTTAATCAAGAAAAGAGAAAGATTTATGAACCCACCATACCGTACTGCGTGGAGAGGTAAGCCATCCAGAAGATAGAAGTCACCGGGCTTCTTATTGCTGCTAGAGGGACCATCCCGACATTTTTAGAAGAATGTTTCATAAAATTTGGTATAACTTCAATTATTAAGGATATAGTATTAAGCGTATTACGCGATTCAATTGTAATTCTCAGAAATCATTTATACAGTCAAAATTAGCTTCATTATTTTAGTCTCAATTTAGCTTCATCTTCATTTTTTTTTTTTTCTTAATGTTCTTATCAATTTTAATCTGAATTCAATTGTTATTCTGTGTCTAACAAGGCAACCCAAATATCCAGAGATCCGAATAAAGATTTCTATATAATGCTAATTAATCAGAGTAATACAGACTTGTTGGCGCAATATTATAAGAGTTGGAATCTCGGTGTGTTATTCTATGTCTGTTATAGCTTATTGATAGAGTCAACGCTGCTACTGAGCGATTGTGCATCAGAGAACGAGTGGTGTACATTGAGTCTAACTGTTGGGTACATGAAGAACATTTGAAGGCTGACGGGGTACATTTAAATAGATTGGGAGCAGAGAAACTGGGTAAACTGATGGGAAGAGTCGCCGAGAAGATGAGAAGAAGAGCTAGCTTGTGACTAAATACGATTGAAAGTAGCAGAATAGAGGTAGGCCTAGGAAATGATATGGAAAGGGGAGACAAATCGAAACAGAAGGATATTGATATGGGAGTAAAAAATACATTGAAAATAACATTAGTTAATTGCAGAAGTATATGCAATAAACTCGACGAATTAAGAACAGTAGTAGACACTATAAATCCCGATATTTTCGTACTTGTGGAAACCTGGCTGGACGATGGCTACACCGATAAAGAGATAGAGGTTGGGGGTTACAGCTTATTCAGAAGAGACAGAAATAGACATGGGGGTGGTATATTGCTGGGATTAAAAAATGACTTGAATGGGAGAATCTTGTGGATAGAAGAAGCAGTAGAGTTAATGGGATTAGAAATTAAGTTCGGAACAGAAATGTTTATAATAATTGCGGGATATAGGCCACCAAATTCTAATAATGATATTCTTGTCAAGATTAGGGAAAGAGTGGTTGAACGTGCTAATAAAAGGAATGTAATAGTTGCTGGAGACTTGAATTTACCAGGAATAAATTGGGAAGAAGGGACTGTAGGAAGTAGCACGAATAGAAGGCGAGAACTTGTTTATGAAATAATGAGTGAAGGATTTGTGCAAACGGTTACGGAGGGTACTAGATTAACTAGGACAGGTAGTAATAACCTTTTGGACGTTATCCTAGTCAGACCACCGGAAAAGTGGTTAAGAACTATCGTGGACGTTGGTATCAGTGACCATAATATTCCAACAGTAGAATTAATTGCAAATAGAGTAAAAGATGAAATAAAGGTACAGAAGAAAGTCTGGTTCTATAAAAAGGCGGATACCAACAAAATTAGGTTACATTTAAATTATTGGAGGAATTACTGGATTGAGGAGAAGGGGGATATAGACAAAAAATGGGACACTTTCAAAAACATATGTTTAAACGCTATTGAGAAGTTTGTTCCCAATAAATTAATATCTGAAAGTGCAGATCCAATCTATTATAATGAATCAATTAAAAAATTGAAAAGGAAAGCAAGAAAGTTTCATAATATGAACAGAGGTAAAGGGGGAGATATAGAATGAGAAGGAAATTCAGATCAGATCTGAATAAAGAAAAGAAAAGTGCAAAGGATAAGTTTCTACGGGGTATGTTTGATGAGCAGGACCAGAATAAAAGTTGGAATAATATGTACAAGTACATAAATAATACTAAAAGAGGAAGAAACGATATGCCAACTCTTATTAACAGAAATGGAGTGGGGTTCATATCGAATAAAGAAAAGGCATGCGCATTAAATAATTATTATGGTGAAGTTTTTCAAAAACAGACTTTGAATGGGGAGAACGAAGTAGAGAATGATCAAATTCATCAATTGGGAGTAGAGGAAAATAAAATAAAATTCACTTCAACAGCAATCCAGAGAATAATTGATAAACTGAATAGAAATAAAGCTCCCGGTCACGATGGGATTAATAACAAATTTATCAAGTTGGCGGGAAAAGAGTTAATACCGTATTTAATGTTAATTTTTCAAAATTCAATAGATTCAGGAACTGTGCCCGAGGACTGGAAAAAAGCAATGATCACTCCAATACATAAAGGGGGAGAAAAATCAAATTTGGGTAATTACAGACCAGTTAGCCTCACCTCCTCAATATGCAAAATTATGGAAAGGTTAATTGATACAGAAATCAAATTAATTGTTGATAATAATGGTGGAATATTTGATGGACAACATGGTTTTCGTAAGGGTTACTCATGTGTAACCCAACTGCAAGGATTCACGCAGGAACTGTCTGATACTTTGGACAAGGGGGGTAAAATATCTGCCGTCTTTTTGGATTTTGAAAAAGCTTTTGACAAAGTACCTCATAAACTTCTGATTTCAAAGTTGAAACAAATAACAAAACATGAGAGGATAACAAGATGGGTGGAGTCCTTCTTAAAAGGTGAATCACAAAAAGTAAAAGTAGGTGATGAAATTTCTGATATGGTAAAAGTTACTTCTGGGGTACCACAAGGAAGTGTAATTGGACCCCTTCTATTCAATATATTTATAAACGATCTTCAAATCGGAATTCAATCAAGAATTCGTCTATTTGCTGATGACTGTGTGGTATATAGCACCATTAGGAGTGAGAGGGAGGAAAATCAGTTACAAGGAGATTTGGACAGAATTAATAAATGGGTTAAAATAAATTTAATGGGACTAAATGTTGGAAAATGTAAAGTGGTGCACTTCTCTAGCAGCAGTAACAAGAAAAAAGTGAATAAGATTTATAAAATGGGAGATTCTACACTTGAGGAAGTAGAAGCATATAAATATCTTGGACTTTACATAAATAAAAACTTAGGGTGGGGGGGAACATGTTAGAAATATCTCAAAAAAGGGAATACGATCCTTAAATTTTATTATGAGGCAGTTGAAGGGGACAGGGATGAAAATAAAAGAGAAGGCATACATGAGTCTGATTCGGCCAATGCTTGAGTATGCTAGTTCAGTCTGGGATCCGCATGAAGTTGGACTAATAAAGGCTGTGGAGAACGTCCAAAGGGTTGCTGCAAGAAGGGTATTGGGGAGAGAGAAGCGCTGGAAGATTATCAGGAACGATAAGGATGTGGTTGAAAAAGTTATAGAAAGACCCAGTAAAATGATTGAGGAAATGGGATGGGAAAATTTGGCGAAACGAAGACAAATAGAAAGAATGTGCAATTTTGTTAGAGTCAAGAATGAATATACAGGATGGGATGAATTAAGCAATAGAATTGGAAAGGGATTACAAAGAAGTACAAGGGGAGGAGTAAGAATGGAAGTGGAAAAAGTGGATAGAGAAGTAGGTAAATATGAGTTTATACAAAGAACGACGCGGGAATGGAATGAATTAGAAGAAGATATCAAGAACATAACGAAGATTGGTGATTTAAGAAGAGAGCTAAGAAAAAAATGAAGTATAATTAAATCTAGTATGTTTGACTGTAATTGCATTAGGTATAGTAACCATTACCACCTGTTTTATGAACAATCTGTAATGAATAAATAAATATGTAATATAATTCATCGAAGGTACAGTATTTTCTACTCGAAGAACAGATGTCGTGTTTCAGTTGGGAAGCCTTTACGATCTCTTGGCAGAACTGTTCCTGAAGATAAATAATTATTGCGATCCAAAGTTTATACAATGCCACTATGCTATACAACACAGTTCCTGAACAGTTCAAGACATTGGGCCACAATGCATTCAAAGCTCAATGAAAAGACTATACACAAAGATCGGATAAGAAGGATGGCCATCAGTTCTAATTATACATCGTATTTCATACTGTTTTATCATAATATTCATTCATACCATCTTGTTTGTATCACACTATATCATTTAATTCTTATTCATAGCTCACAAGTTAACATGGGACTGGTTATAGGGAAGAGCAGAATATTTTAGCAATGCTAAAATCTGAATATCGCCATTTTTGGGGGAGAAATAAAGACAATTGAATTTGAATTTGAATTTATGTTCTCAAGCATTTTGTTACATTTTCACGATAATTATGTGAGCGGGAGAAAATGGTGAACTGGTAGGCCTAAACGTGGGTTTCATACGATATATCCGATGTATACGAGTGATGAAGACTTACAGGCCCACAGGTCCGGTTTCCAACAATCGTTTCTACATAGACTTGTGACAATCCCTTCTGTTTGGCGGACACGTCGGTGGCATGAGAAGAGAAGATGACAAGGAAATCACAATAATTAGAACAAGAATGAGAAGAAGAAGATCAGAATAATAATAACATTCGAGTTAGTTTCTCTCCCCTTGTTATTGTTTGAATTGTATTCCAACCCTCTAATTATTGGTTCAGGATTCTATTTTTGTCTATATAAGTTTTATATTCAGTTTTAACGACGTACTGTGATGATAGAAGAGATCTTGGCGTCGGATGGATGATTAATGAGATGAAGGTTTCTTTGGTAGTGGGAAGGATAGTGGGAAGGAAGCGATAGTGGCCTATATTGTGGGAACCATCTCAGCATCAGCCTTTACTACAGAGGAATACCACGAAATACCCCTTGTATAGATGGACGGCGGCGGGGATTAAACCGGGTTCGAAAACCCCTTGTCTCCCGGACCACACGAAGCAAGCGCATTAACCATTACGTACCGGTTATTCATTGCTGTCCATGGTAAGATCGCCCTTGTGGTGCCCCGTCCAAACGATCTCATCTTTCAGCCAATGCTTTGATTGGGAAACAATGATTCTGTATCAAGTTTCGATGTTATTGAAAACAAATCTACAAGTGGACAATTGAACACAGATCAGAATCGTAGAATGTATGGTAGACACATTGACTACAGAGATACGAGGATAGTTCACCTAACGTTGAATCGGGATTCATCCCCACTCCTTTGTCTCTACCCTCCCCACACCCCTTACCACGTAGTACCGTCAATCACTTCTAAGAGCACTCAGAATCGTTGCGGCGCTTTTACTTCCGTCGACGGTTAGATGGATGCTTGCCAAGTCTTCAACTTGACTGCTAGCAGCGCTCTTGGAACGTGTAGCGACCATTGAAGTTACTTCTGGTAATAATGAGATGGTTTTGAATCTCGCGAAGTAACTTACGAGGAACGTCTTGAGTAACTCTTCAGTCAATGGTTGACCATTGGCTTCACGTGAACAACAGACTGGCTCGATTCCTACCGAGTGGCACGATGGCATTTGATCACGTGACAACCGGCGCCTCCACTGGTTTAACCGGCACCTCCGCTAAATATCTTCACCATTCGTCCGAGGAACATCGAGAAAGTACAAACTGTGTCGAAAACCAACTGGACCCAACAGACCTGAACTTCTATCTTCTATCAGCTGAATCCTGATCACATTCAACACCTTTCAACTGATTGAGTAGTGTAAATGGTAGTTTCAAGATTCCTTTCACGAATTCATGAATTCACGAGTTGAGTTAATACAACTGAAGATTGAGTTGAAGTGTTGGATCGGGCTCCATTGGAAGCATGTCTTACTATTAGTGGAGCATCCGATGAGTCATTTCAACCAATCCAAGGCAATCAAGCTGGCTTTACATAAACATTTTTGTTGCGATATCTCAGGTGGACAGTATTTTTTTTAATTACTAGGAAAACGCCATATGCGTTGCTAGACGAGCGGATAGTAATAATATGGGTAGTAATGGGTAAAAACTGCTTAGAGTGGTACCAATTTAGCACATTTTATGTTTTTTTTTTTTCAAAATGGCTGACCCGATCAAGGTGAACATTTCCAGAAATGTGTATCAAAATGTAATTCAACTTCATGCAAAATTTCATTTCATTGGAAAATAAAAATATTTTCTTTTTTTCCGCTATGTTATTCTAATGGGTATTTTTTAAATTTCTAAAATTAATGAAAAAAAGTTACCTCCCGATAATGCCACAAAACTTTGCAGAACTAAGTATATTGAAAAAAAGTTTGAAGTTGATAGCTGTAGCCGTTTGACCTGTGGAGAACCGACAAAAAAACATGAAAAAAAAGGAAAAAAGAAAAAAAAAATATAAAAACGAACACCATTTTTTTCCAGTATGTCAAATTGAATCCTCGCTGAAGCTCGTCTAATTAGCCGATCAGCGACGACTGCGGGAGGTGCGGGGTTTTCTCGCACAAGTTCAGCTCGAGTCGCAGCGTATCGCATGCGAAACCACCGGATGTAGTTTAGGATTCGAGTAAAATCCGCTTGAGATCGCGTCTTACTGCTTCCCCCAGTGCAGCTGTGTCGATTTTATCATGAACTGTTTCGAAATAATTCCATAATTGATCAATGTAGGCCTACCCACGTGCGAATGACTTGTTTTATATGATTTTGTATTTATCTAGTTATTATTACTATTGAGAAGACACCAGCAATATTAACAAATTTACAACGAACTGTCAACGAACTTGAGTCTTGAAACGAATAGTTCACCTTGATTGAATTGCCAATAGGGAGCGGTAGTTATGTTAATCCCCACCGCACCGCTCCCGCATGCGGTTGCGATACCGCATCAGAAATCAGAAAATCAGTAAGGCAAGCTCCAGACGGGCCCAATCAGCGTCCAAGATATCTGAAACAAGTCCACATAGTATTGAATTCTCAACCTGTTGATATTTGTCACATAAACTAGCTAATTATAATATAAGTATTCTATTCTATGATGAATATAATAATAGAAATAATGAATAGTGAGTGTCGTAGTTTGAGAAATGTGTAGGCCTATAGGCATGGAAGCGCTCTGATTTCTGTTATTAGACAAGCTTTAGCGAGAATACAATTCGACATACTGAAAAAAATTGGTGTTCGTTTTCATTTTCCTTTTTTTTTTTTTTTTACCGTTCTCCACAGGTCAAACGGCTACAGGTGTCAACTTCGAACTTTTTTTCAATATGTTTCCTCATCTAACTTGGATCTGTATAGTTTTGTGGCATTATTGAGCGGTAACTTTTGTTTTTATGAATTTTAGAAACTTCAAAAATACCCGCTAGAATAACACAGAGGAAAAAAATATATATTTTCATTTTTTAAGAAAAATGAAATTTTGCATGAAGTTGAATTACATTTTTATACACATTTCTGGGAATTTCCAGCTTGATTGGGTCAGCCATTTTGAAGAAAAAACATGGTATGTGCTAAATTGGTACCACTCGAAGCAGTTTAAATCCATTTTTACCCATACTATTACTATTCGCTCGTCTAACAACGCATATATGGCGTTTTCCTAGTGTATTAACAACGCGAAGCTGATCATGCATTTAATTTCAATGTATCGAGCGTCTCGAATGGGAGAGGAATAGTTAGATGAGGGTTAGCAAAGATTTCCTCCCAACTCATACGGAGCTTTGTCTCTTTGTTTGTGGGCACTGCACAGGTCGCAGGGTTTGACCGATCGACATGAAACTTTTCTCTACAAGCAAACTTATCCAACTTAGAACTGTAGTCCATAGTTTTCTTATTCAAACCGGTCACACCATTTTTGTGGAACATAATCTCAAAGTTTCTAAAAACTCCATAAGATTAGGCTGGCAGAAAAAAATCGAGAAATAAAATCTCTTCAATATGCTTCAAATTTTCCTCAAATATCAACACAGGAGAGATAGGCCTACACATTACTGAAGATTTGTATTCTATTCAGACCAGCCGCTTTGAAAAAAATAATTCAATAAATGTTTTTTATTCATCGAATAGATAGAAAAGCAGGAAAATGTTGCAGTGATAGTGTCACGGCCCCCTAGAGGCCTAGATTCGTTGGTATCGAATGTAGTTCATTTTATATGATCAAGGTGTGTAGAGTTTTCGATTATACTTTATTTAGGTATATCGCTCATCGTACAACGCACATTCTGCGTTTGCCTAGTCTAAAATGTAATGAACAGTACACTTTTGCTGTTCGTTCTTACTAGCTCAAGAATAATCGAAACACGGGCCGTAATAAGGGTGTAGCTGACATATTGTCAAAAATAAGATTATTGTGGAATCGAGATGTATATTCTCCGATACCTTACGCTGACGCTCTCTGTTGGCGGAGGTATGAACCTAATTATTGGATTATCAATGTTCAAAATACAATTTTGGGTAAGACTAATGTAAATCTTATAGACCCATAACTTGAAAGTGTCAGTTACACCCTTATTTCAGCTCATGCTCCCTTATTCTTTGTATTATCATTTATATTTTCCTTATTTCTTTCACACTCTTACAATATATTCAGTTCTTGATCAATAAACTCAACGGTAATATATCGTTGCACTGACGTATGAATAACTTGTGAGCGAGGACAACACAAGGTCACGGTCTCTTGGACATACAATGACAACACACATTTGCTGGACAATATAACATAAGAAGCAGATACGTCATTTTGTCAGGAAAACGATGAAAATGATCTGGGAAAACGCAATACATCCCAAGTGAAATGAGTGACCTGTAATTTATTAATAGAAAGACTTTATTAAACGAGCTTTAGCGAGGATTCAATTAGACACACTGAAAAAAATTGGTGTTCGTTTTAATGTTTTTTTTTGGCTCTCCACAGGTCAAACGGCTACAACGATCAACTTCAAACTTTGTTTGGTTATGGTTGCTCATCTAACTTAGATCTGTATAGTTTTGAGGCATAATCGGGTGGTTACTCTTTTTTTAATGAATTTCAGAAATTTTAAAAATACCCATTAGAATAACACAGCGGAAAACAAAGAAAATTTTATTTTCCTAAAAAAATGAAATTTTGCGAGAAGTTTAATTACATTTTGATACACATTTCTGGAAATTGTCAGCTTGATCGTGTCAGCCATTTTGAAGAAAAAACATGAAATGTGCTAAATTGGTATCACTCGAAGCAGTTTTTACCCATTTTCACCCATACTATTACTTTTCGCTCGTCTAAAGCAGGGTTCACAGTTCCGATTTTTTCTTGTCGTCCGACACGATATCGGTACGATTTTTGTAACTGACCAATCACAAGCTAGAACTGAACCGAAAGAAGATGGCGGATCACGACACCGTTATCGGTACGAAACCTGTCGTGAATGTTGGTTCAACTTCAACATTTGTCGGCCGAAATTACGATTTCGGCGGAAGTTACTTGTGTTGCGTACTTTTACTACTAGGTGGCACTGCAGTCGCGCTTCCGGCTTTCGTACCTCCGCCCACTTTCAAAAGTGAACTTTGCGTTGAAAATTTATTAAGAAATTACAAATTAGGAAATAATGTCTTATGATCCAGAACTTTTTATTTTGGCGGTACAAAACTATCCTTGTCTGTACGACTTCAGCTCTGCAGACAATAAGAACCGTCCAATGAAAGATAAGGCATGGATGGAAGTGGCCTTTCAATTTGAACTTGAACGTAAGTAAAGTTATATGTTCAATAATATAAAATTATTATTAAATGTAAATAATTTAGGCTGCATGAAAGTCAGACAGTGATTAGAGATTAGTTTAACTATGCCTAATGCCTAACCTACATTATGCCTAGGCGAAGGCCTAATTATTTATTTAATAGGTCTAATAATAAAACCACCGTAGACTGGTGGCCATGCTTGTGGCTTGGCTATAATTATTGTGCATATTTTATTTCAGCGCCAGAATGTATTGAAAAATGGACCAATTTAAAAGACTCTTACCGGCGATTTGTAAAAGAGGATAAGGAAGGGAAGAAAAGTGGGTCAGGGGCAACAAGCAAGAAGCCATGGTATTTGGCACAAACAATGAGCTTCATGCGGGATTTCATGGTAGAGCCACGAGAGAGCTTTGGCAATTACCAAAGCATGCAGCAGCCATCTACATCTTTCAATGAGGAGACAGAAATTTTTAATCTGGAGGAAGAAAGTTACCGCGGAGACGGCTTTTCCACCTCGGCTAGCCCCAGCCCGCCACTCTACGAGCAGCAGAGCAGCCAGTCGAAGCGAGGTCGCCAGGGCCTTTCGATAAGAGGTCGTACTCCAGAAATTAGGGGACGCCGCTCTTCATTACCCGAAGTTAGAATACAGCGGGAGGAATTGCCTCTTGCCTCCCCTCGTCCCATGATGAAGAAGGTGGAAGCGTCAGGGAAGTCGCTGAAACCCACTCAAGTGACGGAGGCAGATATACTGGCTGCATTGCACAATGACGTCCCAAAGGTTGGTACTGGTACCGTACATTGTAGCTCTAGCTCTATCTTTATTAGAGTTTATGGTCTTTGTGTACCTTCACTAACATGTCTGGTATGTTTTGGAACTTGAGTGTCACAACCAGCTTACCTTGATAGACATGGGTGTACGACCTGATTGATGGCCATACAATTAGAGTTTTATTTGATGTTCTATAGACCTAGGCATACTATAATGGTAAACAATGGCTCAGTTAGTAATCAGAGGTTAATTTAAAGGACTAAACACAACAAATAGACTGAGAATCTGGGAATAAAAATGTAGGTTGAAACTTGAGTGTCACTACAACCTTGAACAGATGGCCACCAAATTATACGAAAGAAAAAGAAAGTACATTACCGTAGTAATATAACACGAACAGTGACAATTATTGTGACTAGGGTCAGCAGCCATTGAGTCTGTTAACAGTAAGTGTCAAGAGAATAAGATCCCTGTGACAAAGTGTCAGAAACATGAAACCCTGTTGACAGTTCAAGTGTCTGTAAACTCGGCCTTTTGATGTAAGCTTGCTTATAGAAGATACATACATTGTATTGTTGTCAACTGTCAGAGATTGTGTCTAACGTATTTAATTTTCCTAGGTGGTAACCTCTTCTGATGAACATTTTTGTTTATCTTTGGTGGAGCCAATGTCGAGACTGTCACCAAAGGACCGCTCGTCATTCAAAAGATTGATTTACAACTTCCTGGATGATAAGGAGTGTGCTGATGGGCAGTAATAAGGACTCATTATACTTCATTATACTCATTATACTTTTTATTTCAATGATAAATAAATCACTTCTTTTCATCACCCAAAGTAGTAGTTCGGTAATTTCCTCCATTGCCATGGAACTGCACCTTTATTCATAAAAAAGCCAGCAAACCTCTCTCGAACATCCTTTGCTTCCTGACTATGGTTATTGGAACCTAGTTGGCCTAGTTCTCGCAGACCGTCAATTTCTTCCCGCCTCCACAATCCGGGCTGAGTGACACCATCCGCATCTTCAAAATCTGTAAGCCCTGGTGGGCAATAATGCCGCTCCCTTGGATTATTTGTGATGTTGCTGTTCTGCTGCAGTAAGTTGTGGAGACAGCAGGTTGCCTTGACCATCGCTTCAACAGTGGGCACTGATGCGTCTATCGGACGGCGGAAAATGCGCCACCTTGACGCATAGATTCCAAACGTATTCTCGATGATACGTCTGGCCCGGCTTAATCTAAATGCAATGATAATGGTTAAAGAGGCCTATTGTACAGTTAAGTTACTTATTTCACTTGGTGTTATATAATGACCAAGAACCAAATGCATTTGACAACTGGGAGGCTAGAACATTTGGAAGAGGCACCTAGTGTTACAGCTGCTAAATTATTTAACCAACTTCCCAAATCAGTCTTAAGAAAAATTAAAACATTAGCTTTCTTAATAAAAAGGTTATCGGTAATATATGCACATGTTTATAAATCAGTATGTTCAACAATAATACTCGTTAACAATATAATCTACAATTTAATTAAGGACTACGGGGAATTTTATTTCTTTACAGAGTGATCTATTTCGATTACTTTTTTTACAAATTGTGTATCTAATTCTATATATAGGCCTATGGGCCTATATTAATTAATATAAGTTAACCATACCTGTAATTGAAAATGGTTTTTTCATCGGAGAGAAATCTTCCGGGGAATGGCCGCATTAGGTTTTTTTCGAAGCGGGAACGCTTCGTCCCCAACAAATACACTTGGCAAGTTGAACTTCTCCAATTCCAAAGGCTCAGGTAGTGGCAATTGTTCGCCAATGATAGCTTGGCCGAACTGTGAATGTTGGAAGATACCTCCATCACTTTGGCGACCAGCGGCTCCTATGTCCACAAAGGTGAAAAGGTAGTCGGCATCGCATGAAGCCATTAAAACTATGCTGAAATTTCCTTTGTAGTTGTAGAATGTTGATCCAGTTTTAGATGGTGCCTGTAAATAGAAGAAGATGTATTTTTTCCTTCCTTGGCTATATAGCATATCATACACATTATATAATAACAACTGTTCATTTGACCAGTCAAATGATGGTAAACTGAGTGGTAAAATAATATTATTTGAATGGTCAATTGCCCAAGGTGCCATTCCAAGCCAAAACCATTCCAAAAAACAAAAGTATAACGTAATAACATATTGGGCAGTAATATTAAAATATTCCTAATAGTAATATGATTGTAATTACTATTGTAGGTAGTAGGTTGTGTAATTACTACCAACACATGGTTTGACAGATGAGCCTGTATATGCCTACGTGCACTCCGCCAGAGCCCACAGGTTACACTAGGCCTAATGTTATACAAGTCTAAATAAAGCCTCCTGAGGAAGGAGTAACATTATTCGATGAGCGATAGCGAAGGGTTTCCATCCCACTCTTCCAGAGCTTTGTCAGTGTTTTTTTTGTTTTGTACGCACTGCACAGGTCGCACGGTTGGACTGATCAACATGAAACTTTTTCTGGACACGCAAACTTATCCAACTTAGAACTGTATAGTTTTTGGGTCGAATCAGTCCAACCACTTTCAAACAAATACATAGAAATAATAGCAGAAAAATGTTGCAGAGATAAAGTCACGGCTCCCTAGATTCGATAGTACGGTAACCGAATGAAGTATGTTTTATTTGTCAAGGTGTGTAGAGTTTTCGATAATACTCTATATAGATATCTTGCTCACCTTACAACGCATATCCTGCGTTTCCCTAGTGGTACAAATTAATAGTCCCTGCCCTGCTAATGGAGACTGCTGGACCAACACCAACCTACCTGTATAGTCACGTGCTTTCCATCCAGTCCACCACAACAGTTAGGAAAGTCCCATCGCTCAAAGAAACGGTCTGCAATGGACTTCCATTTCTCTTCTGTAGGCACCAGCAAGACTAAATCATGGAGCACAGTCCAAATTGCTTCGCAAGTTTCTCGTATGATGTTCGATACAGTGGATCGTCCCACCCGTTCCGCAAAAGACATGGACACCATACTGTCTCCTGTGGCCAAGTATCTAGACAAACATTTTTGTTATTATCACTGAACCTGGGTCCTAGATTGCTTCAAAAGCGTTCCTACACAGAGTGTAGGCCTACAATTGATTAATTAAAGACATCTACCTACAGCTTACCTCAAAGTCAGTGCCAGTCTCAACCCAGCAGGGATACTTTTTCGCTTATTTGATGTTCGAGTAATTATTGGACGAAGCAAGTCCAGCAAATAATCAAAAACTTCTGGTGACATCCTAAAGTAGCGGTGATGAGATTCCAAGTCAGACTCTCTCATTTCATGTACAAGGGTATACCAGTTACCAAAATCCTCTCTAGTCTGGAAGATTGGCCTAACCCACCATCGACGAGGATTTCTCATCTCTTCTTCTCTTCTCCTTATTCTGATCAGTAAAATAAGAGCCAATGCCCTCCTTCTTCTTACAGAATCCATTTTACCTCAGCTTAATATTATTATTGTTCAATATAGGCCTAGCAGCTCGATACTTAATGATTACAGGCTACTCCTACTAACCTAACCTAACTTTGTGACTGTCAGACTGTGTAGATTCCTACAGCCACCAGAAAAAGCAAGAAGCCTGTGGCCGCGTGACGTCAGGAAATCGTTCCGTGATAAATACGAAGTGGGAACTGGTGTATTAAAAAACGGACCGAAATCGTGACGGACGACAAGAAAAAATCGGAACTGTGAACCCTGCTTAACAACGCGTATATGGCGCTTTCCCAGTATTAGTAATTCCAATGACTGGTAACTACCAGAACACCATTATCACACGCTCGATCTGAATGGATGAATATACGTAGTATGCAAGACGATTCGGTGCTGGCAAGTACAGCGCGCAATGCGCACTGATCGCTGTGATCGCCCCCCCCCCCCCCCCCCCCCCCCCCACCCACCACACTGAATATGGGATTACAAATAATTGGTGGCAGCACAAAACGACTTCTCAACAACATTGCAGCTCATAACGACCACATTTCGGAATTATGATTAAAAACATAGATTTCGAATGTGGAGATTGACATTACCCGCCCCCCCCCCCTCACCCCCACCCCCCCCCCCCCACACACACATTGAAATTGGAGTAACAAAAACGGTAGCAGCACAAAACGGTTTTTCAACAGCATATTTCAGCACAAAACGAGCACATTCCGAGAAGTCAATAAAAAAGTATACATCTCAATGTGGAAGGGGGGGCGGTGACCATTAACTTGCCCCCCCCCCCCACTAAATGTGGAAATCGTAGCATCACAAAATGATCTCTCTACGGCACATTACAGCACAAAACGAGCACATTTCAATGCCTTTAGAGAAAATTCGAATCTCAAAAGGGGGAGGGGGAGGGGAGTTAATGCACCTAAATTGATGCTATCCCATGCAGGGCGTTCAAATCGAACTAGTTTTTTCAACAAATCGATTGGGTTAAAATGCTGATGAATGTGTGGATCTAATCAAGGTTCATACGCATTGTTATTGAGAGTGTTTCTCCTCATCTGTTGAAAAACTTCTTCAAGATAAGCCTCGTCAGACGACTGCGAGCAAGCTCTGGTCTCTCAAACCAATCAGCACTTATCATGATGAAATAATCTGTTAAATACAACCTAGCTCAGTCATGCTGGAATTATTCCTGATAATCTAATATTCTTCAATTCCAGAGATGACATCTATTAGCTGATTAACCTTATTCATTGCTTTATCCGTAATTGTTTCAAAGGGACCGAGTCTTGGGACTATATTATGCTGGCAGTGTTACAT
This sequence comes from Brachyptera putata, assembly GCA_907164805.1. NCBI lineage: Eukaryota > Metazoa > Arthropoda > Insecta > Plecoptera > Taeniopterygidae > Brachyptera > Brachyptera putata. The sequence continues at coordinate 802,443 of OU015467.1, read as the reverse complement.
TCACCAATTGCATGTACTTTTTCCTGGATATAGTAGCTGATCATAACCTGCATGCTACTTGAAAGACGTTAAGCTGAGCTGAGCTGGGAATATTTCTCTTTGAAATGCCTATAGCTGGGCTGACAGCATTCATAGCTAGGCTACACTTCCTACCAGGGTTGGCAAGTGGGAAGGGGATGACATTCTAATAGTTCCAGTAACCACCGCTAGATAGCGGAGTTTTACATATTTCAATTTTGACAAAATTTAATTACATTACACATGTTGGCCAAGGAAAATGGGAAGACTGTAAAATTATAGGCAAATCAGGATTTCAAATATTGATGAGCAAAGTTAAACTTGAAGATGTGCCTTCGTAATTTGTTTCTACTATCATTCGTTATCCGGGAATTGACCAATGAAAATCATCATATTGAACATGCTCCGATTCAATTGTTGCTCTATCGTGAAACTATTTCCCAACATTCGACAGGACACATCTACTTGTGAGGGTATTGTTCATTGATTGCAATTGACCTTGAGTCCGCGGTGTTTGTAGTTGTTGAGATATATGTTGCCAAAGTGCACCGTGTAGAGTACATCTGTCCGAGATGCGAGCTCTCAACTAAAATTGTTGGATTTTTTTTCAATTTTTTGGTATATTTCATAGCATTTTTTCTCCGAAATTTGTATACACCTTGATATGATGAATATTTGGTCAAGAAAATAAACAATTACCAACTCATCAAAAATCCGCCTCGATGTAATGGTCATAACACAGTAACAAAACATCTGTACTTTGTTTAAAATAGTTTCTGTCCAGTAGGTTCTGAGACAAACTAAACCAGTATTGGAATATCGCAGGTTAAATGTGAAAGACCTCTGAAAACCCCGGCCAATAATATTCAGGGATCCAACATAAAAACACGGTAACTTGAGATAAATGACAACTATTTATTTAACACGTAAGGTACAGTATATAGGCAGAGCATCCGTGGATTGTTACCAGACGAAGGTCCGTAGATCACTTGAAGTTTAGTTATAATATTGATACACAGTTTGCCAAAATATAGTACAAACACTTCACCCTATTGGCTGTTTACAAAATGGTACAGAATGATTGGTGGCTGGACTTGACCTGAATGGACATGATCCTCCCCCAGCACGAACACTGAAAACTTCATCAATTCTCCCGACAAAGACTAAATTCTAAAAGAAGCTAAGTTGAGTTTGAAGAACCTGGTTGTTAATTAAATCCAGATACACAATGTCCGAAATGAAGAAATGACAATCAATAAACCAAAGACATGAAATAACTATAATAAAACATATCCTCAATATAAGTGAAGGGATCTATTCATATTTTTTCGAAAGGTTCGCGCAGAATACAATGAAACAATATGATTAGATGAGCGTAGCGAAGATTTTCATTCCATATACCGAAACATTTTGGGCTTGATTTTTATGTTTTTTTTTTTTTTTTTCTTGTGATTTTGTACGCGGCATACAGGATAGGGAAGAGTTTCAATCAACTCGAAACTTTTTTTACAAATTGGTGTTATACCAGAATAGGTTGGGATTGTTTTTCAGAAAAATCGATCAGACGGTTTTTCCGAAAAAAAATGAAAAGTATGGAAATTCCCCAAGAATAGGCCAGGGGAGAAATACTTGGAATTTTATTTTTTCAAAAGCTCTCAAATTTATACTGAGTGTGTAAAGATCTATCATACCTATTTTAAGCGATTTATGGAACAATCGGATGTGAAATAACGATGAAAACGCATTCTTAATGTACTTTTTCACACATCAATAAAAGCAATTAAGAAAGCAATTGAGAAACTATTAAATGTGAGCAACAAGTGTCACCAATAAATAAAACGTTTAAAATCTGTGATGGATATGAAGAAGGCACTGGTATAATTGTTTAGGAACCAAGGTTTATATACCAACAGACAGCCGCGGTTCTTAAACGTTTGAAGTGATCCATGGCCTGTATATGTACATTGAGCTGACCAAATGTTCCTAATTCTACATTTCCATACTTCTAAGCTCATCTAACAACGCATATAAGGCGTTTTCCTAGTTTAGATGAGCGTAGCGAAGATTTTCATTCCATACATCGACAAATTTCGGTCTTGGTTTTCATGTTTTTTTTTTTTTTTTTTTTGTGTGTAATTTTGTATGCGGCATACAGCTCAGGAAAAAAATTCAATCGACTTGAAACTTTTTTTTTCAAATTGGTGTTACACCAGAATAGGTTGGGATTTTTTTTCAGAAGAATCGGTCTAACGGTTTTTCCGGAAAAAATTTGGAAAGTTTAGAAATTCCCCATAAGAATAGGCTGGGGGAGAAATACTCGGAAAACCACAATTCTCCAAAAGCTCTCAATTTATCAGATGAGCGTAGCGGAGATTTTCATTCCATATTCCGAAACATTTTGGGCATGGTTTTTATGTTTGTTTTTTCAATTTTTTTTGTGTTATTTTGTACGCGGCATACAGGTCAGGAAAAAGTTTCAATCGACTCGAAACTTTTTTTACAAATTGGTATTATACCAGAATAGGTTGGGATTGTTTTTCAGAAAAATCGGTCGGACGGTTTTTCCGGAAAAAAAATGGAAAGTATGGAAATTCCCCATAAGAATAGGCCAGGGGAGAAATACTTGATTTTTTTTTTCAAAAGCTCTCAAATTTATACTGAATGTGGAATGATCTATCATACCTATTTTAAGCGATTTATGGAACAATCGGATGTGAAATAACGAAGAAAACGCATTTTTAATGTACTTTTTTACACATCAATGAAAGCAATTAAGAAACTATCAAATGTGAGCAACAAGTATCAGCAATAAATTAAAACGATTGAAATCTGTGATGGATATGAAGAAGGCACCGGTATAATTGTTTGGAAACCAAGGTCCATATACCAACAGACGGCCGCGGTTTTTAAACCTTTGAAGTGATCCATGGCCTGTATATGTACATTGAGCTGACAAAATGTTCTTAATTCTACATTTCCATACTTCTAAGCTCATCTCACAACGCATATAAGGCGTTTTCCTAGTACTTTATACGAAGAGCAGATAGTAGTAGGTTGGTCGAGGTTCCGGGGTCATCACAAAAGTCAAGATAAATATTCATAATAGCCTTCTAGAATAGAGAGCGCGGTCAGTCTGAAATGATTCCTACATAAAAACTATTTGACACGCTTAAATACCAGCGATATTCTCGTTTCAAGCACAATTCAGGAAAAAAGAAGAATTAAAAATATAAAAATGTAGAAAAGTGTCAAAATCTCAAGTCTGTGTCTCTTCACTTCCAAGGTTCTGATGATGAAACTCTCAACTTTCCCATTTCTGATTCTGCATCCGCCCAGAAGATCTGCATGGCGTCATATTTACTCATTCATTCATCTCCGTCCAATGGGGGATTCACAAGATATTCATTGAATCAACAATAAGAAATGGAATGTAAATCATATGGACAGAAAAAACATGAAATGTGCTTAATTGGTACGACTCGAAGCAGTTTTTACCCATTTTCACCCATACTATCACCATTCGCTCGTCTAACAACGCATATATGGCGTTTTCCTGGGAATGAAAATCGACAACAATGTTATGAAAATGTAGGTTGGTTGAACCGTTGGTTCAGTAACACAATGCATCAAATGATAAACGATAATTCATGGAGTGGAATGTGTGATAGATGCTACTCTTCATGAAAACTTGGCATCGATCTAGTCAATATAGTATTGGAAAACGCAATAACACACACGCATGGGTTGAACGCTCGATCATGATACAGGTTCTCAACTAACTCATTCTGGCACCCCAACATCATTTCTTCAACACCAGTGAACGCACTCACGGTTAGAAACTGCATACAATATTACCAAACGTTGATATATTGTCGACAGACATAATGAAAGAATAATATAAAATAATATGATAAATATGAATAATAAATAATGATGATATAACAGGCCTACTTATAGTGTAGTATAGGCATAGTAATATATATTATAAGTTAGCAGTACATTTTAAATCACACGTCACAAGAGAAGAAGAGGAGAAGGAAGAAGTTGAAAGAAAAAGAAGACCGACAAACAATTTTTTGATCCAGTCCGACTTGTTTTTCCGTGGTTTCCCACAGTCCTCGAAGCAGAAGCTTGGATTAAGTACTAGTTGGTCACGACCTTCAGTTAGTAAAGTGATAGGCCTAATTATACCAATCCAGGCCTATCACCAATTGTTTCCTCTTTGTATGATGATAAACTTCACACGTGCTGTTATGGAAAGAAGTTAACATCGCCAAAAAGACCTAGTTCAAAGTGGAGGATATCAACATTGGCGTGTTTTGTTTATTACACAGCCTTCGTTATTGGATAAGACAGTCTCGTCTCATACTGCCCTTCCATTAAGGCTATTCTGATGGGTTCGCGCATCTTTGTTCGCGCAAGCAACAATGACGTCATGGTCTGGTATGTGCTGAACTCTGATGGTAATCTAAAATTCCAACTTCAACAAACTGTCAATCTGTCAGAATTGTTCAATTTCCTACGACGCTATTGAGGTTTTGGCATATCTACATTTTAGCTAGGGCCTTTAGACCACTGATCTCTACTTAAGAATTACTCAGGTTTGGACTTGAACGATATTCATGTTAGCTCAAGCAATAAACATGGATCAAGAACTGGTCCTGGCGATATTCCATCATATTATGGGATTAATCGTTCACATTATTGTCACAAACAAAGGTATTGAACTCGCAATCACGGCCAAATAGACTGCGCGCTCAGTTCGAGTTCTTTCACGGAAATATCCAAAACATTTTAGTAGATTCGCAGATATGACACTTCAAACAGACTGATATACTCTAATGTCTTTGGAAAGTGACGTCATGGTCTGGAAACAACTGCACTATCGGTGATTTTGAAAACTTGAATGAATGGACATCGGTTAACGCGGGAAACATACCCCGAGTGAAAGGGCAGTATCAGAAAAGATGATCTGAATAAAGAAGGCTGTGGTTTATTCTCAATACCAATGCTGGTAATGTCCGGATATATCATGGAAAACCGGTTTTCACTCATAATGTGTTCCGGACTTCTGGAAACTGAACGACTTTTATCTGCAGCGGAGAAGTGTGGTCACAGACAGCGCAGAAGTTGATTAGTTATGAATGATTGAGATGTGATGGTGAGACCGCTCTTGTCCAGTGGCGTAGCGTGGCAATCCGACAGGGGGGACACGATAGAGCGTATTAGTGAAGCTAGATAAGCCTTAGGAATAATAGTAGTGTACGTGGAGTCAAAATGCCAACACATTTTTCAGACTATTGATTGGCTTTCGGCTCATTTTTCAGGATGTTGATTGGCTGGGATTAGTAAGTTACAATAGAAGAAATGTAAATTCCCGCGAAAAAGTGCAGGAATAACTGTAAAGCTAAGGAATTCACTTCAAAAATAACAGTTATAACAAATTGACCGAAGGGTTGGGTTGTTTAAAAATCCATGAGTTGAATGCAAAGTTCATGTAACTTTTGACTTGAGTGATGGACATTCTTGAACTGGCGAATTGTGTTTCCGACCTCACGTCACATCTCTTCTATTTAATGCTCACTTGAAGAATTACATTCCAACCTCCTCAAAATGAATAATAACTACCCAATATACATTTAAGAACAATAAATAAAATAACAATACATAGATAATTAAATATATATACAATAGGCGTAGGGTTTATTTGGACCAATATTTCATCTGCGATTCGACGTAATGAATGAAAGCCCGCTCGAAAACACGTGTATAATCAGATCTAGCCTGTGCTTGCTATTGCTTGAGACACGTCTCAATCAGCTGTATAATTTTCGTATGCTGTCTGGAATCCGTGCATGCGCACAACTCAATCATTAGACGAGCTTTAGCGAGGATTCAATTTGACATACTGAAAAAAGTTGGTGTTCGTTTGTTTTTCTGTTCTCCACAGGTCAAACGGCTACAGCTATCAACTTCGAACTTTTAAAACTTAGATCTGTATAGTTTTGTGGCATTATCGAGCGCTGACTTTTTTTTTGAATTTCAGAAATTTAAAAAATACCCGTTAGAATGATAACATGGCGGAAAAAAAAGAAAATATTTTTATTTTCCAAAAAAAATGAACTTCTGCGTTTGAATTACATAACATTGAATTACATTTTGATACACATTTCTGAAAACTTTCAGCTCGACTGGGTCAGCCATTTTGAAGAAAAAACATAAAATGTGCTAAATTGGTACCACTCGAAGCAGTTTTTACTCATTTTTACCCATACTATTACTATTCGCTCGCCTAACAACGCATATATGGCGTTTTCCTAGTACGTATAATATGAGCTCGGGAAGAGACGCGCAGGAAGCATAGGAGACACTAGGACCATGCACACTCACAGCGTGTGTAAGGCCAAATATCGTCTCCTGGAGAAACTTGAAATCAATTTAGAAATAAAAATAGAGGTAAACAATTTTTTCCTCTACTTTTTTATCGTGGGGTAGACATTGTCTCAATGATTACCCCGACGCTTCGCTACTGCCCTTGTGTCACCCCGTTCTAAGGATCCTTAGCTTACATCCACAGCCTTTATTGGGTAGCAATAATACTGTATGAAGTTTCGATGTGTTATCCCAGTTACAGATATTGCTCGAATGAAAACAAATTTTTTGTTTCAATACCGCATGAATTAAAAAGTCTAGCGGCCGAGGGGAAAAGTAACTAAATCTTCTGTCGACAAGACCCAAAAACAAAAAAACACATAACAGGGCCCAAATTAAAAAATATAAAATAAAAATTTTTAAAAATTTTTATATTTTATATTTTAGCTATATTATATATATTATATATATATATAGTTTTAGTATAATATAATATTTTTTTTCCCAATTTTAAAGAAAGGGAAATTACCAAAAAAAAAAAACCCTTTTTAAAAAAAAAAAAAAAAACAAAAAAACCCGGTTTCCAAAAAAAAAAAAAAAAAAACTTTTTCTTTTTTTTCGGCCCAAAAAACCTTTTTTCCTTGGGGGGTAAAAACTAAGAGGAAAAGGGGGGGGGGTTTTAACAAAAAATTTCCCGGGGTTTGAAAAAGATCAAAACGAAATTCCCCAAATTTTTTTTTTTTTAAAAAAAAAAAAAAAACGCAGAAATTTGGTAATTCAATCAAGGTTTAAAGAATTTTAAATTAAATCCCGAAAAATGGAAAATAAGGATATTAAAGATTGGGAGAAAAAAAAGGTAAAAAGTTTTGAAAAGGAATATAAAGGGTTATAATAAATTTGGGTGGATTTGAATTTAAATAAAATTTAACTATTTTTTAAAAAATTTTTTTGGGATTGGAATGTTTAGGGTGCCTTGCCAAAGAATAAATTGAAAAATTATAAAAAAAATGAAAAAAAAATTTTGTTTTAAAGCTGTTGGCTAAAAGTTAATTAAAAATGAAGCTAATTTTACTGTAAAAGTTTTCTAAGAAATTTTTGAATCGGGAAACCCAGTACTTTTTCCAAAAAATTGAGCTATCACCCAATTTGGCAAAAATCTTCTAAAAATTTCGGGTATCCCCCCCCAATGCAGCCGGTGTTTGATCTTGGCATTTTTCCAATAACTTTTATTTTACTGTTTTCATTTTTATTTTACTCATATTCATATTAATTTCTAGGTTTTTTTAATTTTTATGTACTTTTATAAAAATACAATTTTTGTAAAATAAGATCTATTATACTTTTAGAAAGGAAAAAAAACCGTTTCAGTAATTTGTCATTTAAACTATGTCCTATTCTTTCACCCAACTATTATTCTCTTTTACTAAACTTCATGGACTTGTATTTTATTGTTTTTTTTTTTTTTAACAACTGGGAAATACCTTTTCACAGAGGAAACTTTTCCCCGGGGGTGAATGATAAACATAAACCAAAACCTGTCCTAAAAGTTTCCCAAAACTTGTGTAATCCACGATCACACCAGATGTACAGATCATTAAAATTGATTATTTTTTTTAAAAAAAAAAAAATTATTTTACAACCGGGTTTTTGCGAGTTTGCGAAACGCAAAAAAAAACGGGGGCGTTTGGGGAAGGGGAAATTTTCCCAATGGGCCATTCATATATATATAATATATATATATATATATGCTTATTATATTATATATAGATATATATCAGTATATAGATTATATATATATATATAATAGATATATATACTATCTATTTATATCTATCTATCTATGTATGTTATATAAGATATATATATACCTATATATATATATATATATATATTAGATATATATATATATATATATCTATATAGGTATGATATATATATAATATTTACATAATATATATATATATAGATATATATATATATATGTGTATATATTATTTTATAGAGCTTATATATATATATATCTATATATCATATATATATATATAGATATATACTATATATATATTATATAATATATGTAGATATATATATTATATATAGAAATATTTATATATACACACTAGAATATATATATATATCTATATATATACATATATATACATACATATATTTTATATGATATATATATAGGTCTATAAATATATATATATATATATACAGATATATATATATTATATATATATATATCTATTATATATATATATACTAATATATATATATATATATATAATCTATATATATATATATATAATAATATAATAATATATATATTATATATAATATATATATATATAATATATATAATATAATATATATATATATAATACTTATATCTATATCTATATATGTAATATATATATATGATAATATATATAATATATATCTCTAGTATTATAGATATATTAATATATACTATATATATATATATATTTATATATATATATATATATACTATAATATATAGATATTGATATATTATATATATTATATCTATAGATATATATAAATCATATATATATATATATATATAATATATATATATATATATATATTCATAATATTAATAGATAATATTATAATCTATATATATAATATAATATATATATATATATATATATATATATATATATATGATGAAACAATATGTGTACATATATATTCTTGGAAATACTCTTTCTGTAAAACATGATCCTCTAAAAATGCATAAACAGAATAATAACACTTTTCATGGAGGAGATTTTTCAATTCGTTGGAAGGATATTATATAGTTCACACCCTGAATAAATTGGGCTCTGCTCGAACCAGTTCGGTCCTTGCCCCAGCAGAGTGAAGTTATTTCCAGCTCGTGTCAAATGAACGTGTGTCATGTTATTGGTTACTAGGAAAACGCCATATATGCGTTGTTGGACGAGCGAATAGTATGGGTAAAAATGGGTAAAAACTGCTTCGAGTGGTACCAATTTAGCACATTTTATGTTTTGCCTTCAAAATGGCTGACTCTATCAAGCTGAAAATTCTCACAAATGTGTATCAAAATGTAATTAAACTTCACGCGAATTTTCATTTTTTTGGAAAATATTTCTTTTTTTTTTTTTTTTTCCCGTCATTTATTCTGATGGGTATTTTTTAAATTTATAGAATTCATAAAAAACAAAGTTATCCCCCGATAATGCCACAAAACTATACAGAACTGAGTTAGATGAGGAACCAAATTGAAAAAAGTTTGAAGTTGATAGCTGTGGTCGTTTGACCTGTGAAGAACCAAAAAAAAAAAACATAAAAAAAAACGATTACCGATTTTTTTCAGTACGGTATGTCAAATTGAATCGTCACTGAAGCTCGTCTAATCAAAAAGCAACCGGTGGTTAGTTTAGATCTAGACCCCAAGTTTATTCATATGGGCATCCCAGTTCAATTCTATCATCAATAATGCCACAATGCACTCTCAACAGTTGAATTGTTCCAGCTTCCCTGATCGTCGCAATATCACAGAATAATCAAACGACAGCGTTTATCTCGAATGTGCAATCGTAACTTATCTCTCGAAAATCTCGAACACAAAACGTTAACTACTTCCAGTGAAATAAATCCAATTCAGTGCACAATTTCATAATATCGTTATCAGACTTCCAACAATATCAAGGTGTAAAATTTCATTAGTTTTGCTTTCAATTCGTTTTATGGAATCCGATTTGATTGTATTTCCACTCCTAGCGTCCATGACGCGTCACGTGGCCCATATGGCGTGTCAGCCAATGAGGGATTAGAGTGGTGGAGAGGTCGTGATATCGGTAAACCTATAAAACATGGCAATTGCGACGTGAAACTGCTGATGCCGGCTGATTGGGCCGCTCTCTAGCGACTGTTAACATTGATTATACTGACACTGCGTTCTGGCAAGCCCCGTAGCTCAGTCAACTGAGGCACCGCTGAGAACGTGGGCCAACACCGGCCAGCGACCACCAACAATCCGGCCTGACATAGTTGATTTTGATTTCATTATGAAATTTACAATGTGAGTGAACTAGGAAAACGCCATATATGCGTTGTTAGACGAGCGAATAGTAATAGTATGGGTAAATGGGTAAAAACTGCATCGAGTGGTACCAATTAAGCACATTTTATGTTTTTTCTTCAGAATGACTGACCCGATCAAGCTGAATTTTTTTAGAAATGTGTATCAAAATGTAATTCAACTTCACGCAAAATAACATGTTTTTGTAAAATGAAAATGTTCTCTTTTCTCCCGTCATGTTATTTTAATGGGTATTTTTGAAATTTCTAAAATTCACAAAAAAAAGTTACCCCCGATAATGCCACAAAACTATACAGAACCAAGTAAGATGAGGAACCATATTGAAAAAAAGTTTGAAGTTGATAGCTGTAGCCGTTTAACCTGTGGAGAACCATATAAAAAAAAAAAAAAAATGAAAACGAACACCAATTTTTTTCAGTATATCAAATTGAATCCTTGCTAAGGCTCGTCTAATCATATACGCAATAATGATCAGACATTTTATCCAACGACCAAATGAGAAACTCAATAACTGACATACATATGAAATTGAACATTTCAACTGTAATTCATGATATTAGATTTATCAAAAAGTTTACAAAAAGCGATACACTCAGGTAATTCACATAATGAAATTAAACATTATATGCTTAGTTATATATCTCCACAGAAGATGGCGTTGTGCTACTGTTGGCCCCTGGGAATTGGTGCAGGAATCAGTGTGGCCCTTGGGCTAACCAGTTTGGAGACCCCCGACTTGGAGAACTGAAGCATCACGCATGGCATGGGTTTTGTCCATACAGCTTGAAGCACTAGTAGAGTGCGCATATGAGGCCATCATGCTTGGTGGTGCGGGGTGGGAGTAAGTCACGTGATGCGGGGATACCACAGACTGACTGGGCATATCTCGTCACACGTTATCCTCATGGCAGAGCTCCGAGTCATACCAGATAGATGACGTTATTCATTGATTGCTGTGACTGATGTGGCAACTCTGCTGAGAAATGTCCTCAATGATAATCAGCATATATTTCTGCGTCTCTTCAACTTCTGTCAACTGTCAACTGACCTTCATGCAACGATCTTCTGTTTATTGCAGAAGGCTCATTTGACATCACTGGTCACCATCTGTTGTCCCGAATACATGAAAGGCAAGGGACCTAGCACACAGAATAACTGTTGAACATTGAACAAAGGCCAATCAGTTGGTCTGGAATCTATCAGTTGAAGCGTGTGCACATATGGCACGAGTTGGATGAACTTTTCTTAGTCCCAACGATTAGAAGAAGATGGCAGATGCGATCATAGTGGCATGAGTAATGTGAATAGGGTTATAGCTCACTTTGAAGAAAATTGATTAGACTTTCAAAATTGAATTATTTTTTAGCTTAAATTGAACTAAAACAATAATTATATGAACCAAGAAAGTAATGTGATGGAAATATTATGCATAATGAGAATTATGTACAGATGGAAGATCATGTGGGATTTTGTTACTGCAAATGTTCAACAACTTGTGGAATGATGTGACATGAGCCAATGAGGCCACTCTCTGCGTCCAGAAGCTGGTTTTAATCGTCTTATTCTTCAGAGTCAAAGAAGCCGTGGATATGAAAAGCTACCTGAATAATGAAACAATCCCGGAATGGAAAATCGTGGGGAAAACCTTCTCCGAAATAAACGGACCGTAATCTTTTCGGACTACGAGAATGGAATATTGGCGTTATATTAACCTAGCTTGATATGATCAACTGGTATATCATATGAAGTCAAATGACGGAGGCGGTGATCGACCAGGCTTGACAGTTACTTATAGGGATAGAAAGTTAGTGATATTCAAGTCAGTGATTATATAGCTTCTAAATACACTCCGTATTCATATAGCACTCAATTCAATATTGAAAGGAAAGTGATTGTTCAATAAAGAAGATACATACTTACGTCAACTTCTTTATCGGCTACCATCTTTGTCAAACTCGAAGACGATTAATCGTTGCAGATCACGATCCAGTTAACGCAGGAATAATTAGGTATAATATTCGGCCTCAATATCTGAGAGATCAAGGTAACAACAGAAGCGTGTATGAAGATGAGGTTGAAGATTATCTCCTTGACCATGGTTCCGACAGTATTGAGATGAGGTAATCAGTTGACCAAGCTTAAGAAAGAAAAACCAAAGTGAGATAGATAAGATAGAGATAAATATTGGAAAAGTGAATATTGAAATGGCTCATGAAATAAAATATCTTGGGGTAGTACTAGATGACAATTAAAGTATGAAGGAGCATGGAAAATATATTTTAAAAAAGATTGCAAGGAAAGTGGGAATATTAAGAAGGGTGACTCATTGTCTAAAAAGAGAAATAAGAGTGAAAATATATCAAGCAATTGTATTTCCACATATTGATTACTGTAGTTCAGTTTTGTTTCTGTTGTCAGAAAATGAAGTTGAAGCGATGCAAAAGGTTCAAAATAAGGCTATGCGCAGCATTCTGGGTGTAAGACGTGATACGAGCATTAAAAAGATGTGTGAAGCCTTAGCTTGGATGACTGTCAAACAAAGAATAGCATTGAATATGTTAACATTTATGTTTAGAATATCAAAAGGGTTAGCTCCAGAATACCTCTGTAACAAATTAGAATTTAGTACCCTGAAGTGTAATCTGAGAAACAAATCATGTGCAAAAATCAATAGATCTAGAAATAATTTCGTATATGATTCAATCTTTACCGAAGGTATGAGAATTTACAATAGAATACCTGAACAAATAAGAGAAGCAAATAAGCCAGAGGTATTCAGAAGAGGTTGTTGGAGATTAATAAAAGAAGGTAAGCTAGTTCCTGATAAGAGAGAGATAGTAAGATACTGGGATATACTATAGAATGTTGAGAGGTGTATGTGATTTGTGCCAATGTAAATCACGTAATTATAACTATTATATAAAAATCTTTATTTCGATCTCTGCCCATGTATATTGGGTTGCCTTGATGACACAGAATAACAATTGAATTAAAATTCAGATAAATACAAATGAATAACAATTTGAATATAAGCTGAATTGAGACTAAAATGATGAAATAATAAATAATGAAGCTAATTTTGACTGTATAAATGATTTCTAAGAATGATAATTGAATCGCGTAATACGCTCAGTACTATGTTCCTAATAATTGAAGCTATACCAAATTTGACAAAACACTCTTCTAAAAATTTCGGGATAGTCCCTCTAGCACCAATTAGCAGCCCGGTGACTTGGATCTTCTTGATGTCATACTTATCCAAGTAGTACGGTATGTACACTTTTACTGTATTTTCATGTATTTTATTGTACTCATATATTTCATATCTATATTTTCTATGTGTATTATTTGTTATTGTACTATTGTATGGAGAATAGCACATTTTTGCTAAAATAAAGATACTATACTATACTATTAGAAATAGGAAAAAATAACCTGTTTCACGTAATTCTTGTCATTTAAACTATGTAGACCTATTCATTCATACACCCTAACATATTCAGTTCTTCTCTTTTACTAATATCTTCATTGACTTGTATTGTATTGTATTTATCAACAACTTGGGAAATACCAGTGTTTTCACAGAGGCTATACTATTTCCGGTGGTTGAATGATGAACTAATCTGAGTATAACCTAATTAACCATGTTCCTAAACATGTTCCAATACTTGTGTAATCCTACGATCACACACATGAGTGTACAGCATCATTAATGAATTGATTAATTTCTGTATGCCGATTAATGGAATGAATAACTATCTATATATCTCGGACAAGCACGGTTCTGCGAGTTTGCTGAAATCGCATACTAGACGATATAACACGTAAGACGCGTTTCCCTGCTTGAAGGGCGAAGAATTAACATTCAAATGGGACCAAGTTCAGGGTCCTGATTACATTTATGGATGAATTTTTTGTGTGTTTTACCTCAGAGTATTATTGATACGATTCTGTAGGATTATATAGATTGCGTTCATCGGCGAGCAATGTTATTTTACTGTGAATAAATGTTTACGTTACTTTGAAAAAGATATTCAAGTACTCTCATAACCAAAAAATAAACATTATCAGAACCGTAATATAGAATATCCTGAAGGAAAATATAGATACAAGATCAATAAAAGCATGGTGGAAATGTCATGAGAATTGTTCCGATAGTTTCTGAGATTTGTGTTCCTAGCTGCAAAAAAATAATATTCACAGACAACGAGGCTTGATATTTGAGATTTGCATAGCGGTGACGTTAGAAGTGGATGATCAAAAATCAAACGATGAATCCAGAAATGTGACAGCAATAGTATAGTGTGAGTGTATCTATTTTCTTAACATATCAAATAAAATCAAACCAACTTTTCTTTCCTTACTGATGCCCTAATCTTATGGCCGTCACGGTCCATGTCCTTCACATTGAGAATAGAGCCCATCAGAAGCAAGTGTTCCAATCGAATCAACAGGTAATGAAAGATTCATGTGTTTCAGAACAAGGGGACAAGTGCATCAAAAAAAGAAATGTCAACTCGCCAATTCTGTTAGCTGTCGGTCAAACGTCCTAAATGTGAGTTCCAAACTCGCCCAATATTTATTTTTAATCATCGAAGTGGCCCACTATATGATATCAAGTGAGCAATCTCTAGAATCATCATGATCAATAATTGCAAGGTGAGTGTTTTGCCTCCACTAAAACCAGTCAAGACCGGTGTTTTCTTCAAAACCAACTATTCTTGAAACTTTAGCTCGAAACTTCTTGTGCATAAGACATGCAACTGAGTATGGTATATGTCCCAAAACGGTTTCAACTTCTAACATTTTGGGAGATGAAATTTTTAATTGATTGAGTGGGTAACTGAGTGGAGGCTCGACGACCCCACCAGCCACTAGATCATGTGGGGTGGATTCACCGAGCAATACGTGAACAACAGAGTCGTTGTGTTTCGATACCTAGGAACGAGGTAACTCGATGAGCCTGGCTCAGTGCTGCAATACCCCGAGGAAATCTTCTCTCTGATCCGCGCAGAGCCAGGGCTATCAACACAGCGACCGCATGACCTGCGATCAGAGCGCAGACAAACAAGTCAGCGAGAGAAGAACGGGGAAATAACAGACTATCGACCTGGAATATAATATATTCCCACTGTTTAACATGATTACAGCGCATCGGAACGTTGGGAGGGGTCATTCTCAGGCGGAATGTAATATATGTATGAATATATAAACGTTGGTCTTTTTAATTAATTAATCTCCATGAGATAAACTCACAAGATGTCTTTATTTATGAATATGCATCATGGAAAAAAGAGTTACAAATCATATATATATATATATATATATATATATATATATATATATATATATATATATATATATATATATATATATATATATATATATATATGGGATGATTAAACTTTTTGGATACGATCCAATATCGAGGTATGTGGGATATTTTAGCCATGTCGTAAAAGATACGTCTCGACCGGGAATTGAACCCGGGACCTTCAGATTGCCGGTCAGCTGCTCTCCCACTGAGCTACCGAGATATTACTTTTATGTCATGGCTATTCTCAGAGTGACGACACTTCCTGGGGCTAGCCCTACAGACGGCTTAGATTCCGGGTTCAATTCCCGGTCGAGACGTATCTTTTACGACATGGCTAAAATATCCCACATACCTCGATATTGGATCGTATCCAAAAAGTTTAATCATCTCATATATATATATATATATATATATATATATGTGATGATTAAACTTCTTGGATACGATCCAATCTCGAGGTGTATGGGATATTTTAGCCATGTCGTAAAAGATACGTCTCGACCGGGAATTGAACCCGGGACCTTCAGATTGCCGGTCCGCTGCTCTCCCACTGAGCTCCGAGATATTACTTTTATGTCATGGCTATTTTCAGAGTGACGACACTTCCTGGGGCTAGCCCTACAGACGGCTTAGATTCCGGGTTCAATTCCCGGTCGAGACGTATCTTTTACGACATGGCTAAAATATCCCACATACCTCGATATTGGATCGTAACCAAGAAGTTTAATGATTACATTATTCCTCATGCCTAGGTAAAGGCCGAAAAGAGTACACAAGGACCTGTGGTAAAGTGCAATCTTTACACCTTGGGTGAATCTAAGCCCTCTATAGGGCTAGCCCCAGAAAGTGTCGTCACTCTGAGAATAGCCATGACATGAAATTAATATCTCGGTAGCTCAGTGGGAGAGCAGCGGACCGGCAATCTGAAGGTTCCGGGTTCAATTCCCGGTTGAGACGGATCTTTTAATAATAATAATAATATTAATAATAATTCCTTATTTTGACTATTGATCTTGTCACAAAGATATCAGTCACGTCACATAGAATATACATACATTACAATCGTATAATAATTAACTATTATATTTAAAAACACATAAGGCTATAAGTAGAGACATTTAAAGAGTAGTATTTTTACAGTCAAGAATAAAATCGGAAATAGAATAATAACATTTGTTTTGAAGAAACGTTTTCAAATTTATTTTAAACTTGTTTACGCTGACATTTTCATATTCTTTAATTTTACTAGGTAGAGAGGTTACCAGTTCACAACCTGAGTAGTTGGGACCATTCTCAAACATGGCTAATCTATTATTTAATTCAATAAAATTATTTCTCTCTCTTGTCATATATTCATGATTCCTCTCATTTGTTACAGAAACTTGTTTGGTATTCACTACATACATAATGACATCAAAAATATAAAAACATGGAAGAGGAAGAATATTAAATTTTTCACAAAGATTCACACACGAATCTTTGTAAAACTTGTCAGCTGTGGTAGGATTAAAACTTACATTTGCGAGACTTCTTACAGCTCTTTTCTGTAGAATAAATATCTTTTTGGCATGACTAGATTGTCCCCATAGTATAATGCCATAGCTAAGCCGAGATTGAATGTATGAAAAATATACCAACTTAGCAATATCTGTGTTACATAGATCTAGGATTCTTTTAATAAGAAAGCAACCTGCAGCTAATTTTGGAATGAGTTTTCAATAACTGAATAATCATGGACATTTACGGTATCATAATTAAAATCTTATCTACATAAATATAATTTGAATAAGGTATCAGAGGCCTCCAAAACGGTCGAGGCCTCGCGGGGGATTTCCCGGTATCCCGGTGGGCCAGTCCGACCCTGCAGTGACTAGCTTTATTCCGGTATACGCTCTTCAGCACCCCCTTTTGATTATAATATATCGATTTGTTTCAGATATATGTGTGTAAAATGTCCATCAAGATCTCTTCCCATATTCGGGTTGCCGATGCGACACAGAATAATGGAAAAACAATAAGATGAAAAATATATAAACACAGATAATAAAATGAAAGAATGGATAATGATTAAAAATGAATAGAAGAATGAAATTATGAGAAAAAATGGTAGTAATTAAATCTAAATCAATTCGAACACTAACAAAATTACTAATGGTATTATAGGCTCACTTTCACGAGAGTTGACACTACTAGCAGCAGAGGTGGGTCACTGTGATCAGCAGCCAGGACCCTTACCACGACTCCCACTCGAAATAACGTCCTAGGCCTGCTAGCTCCAAGAGACTGAGGACTTTCATTGGACAGTGTTCTCTAACCATAGCAATACAAGATAATAACAAAGTCAAGGTCTCTTAGAACGCAGAAATGTGACATATTTTTAGCCCGCCTCAAAAGCAGTGCTGGGACTTTGTGCCAACAACAATGGAAATACACAAATACCAGACATGTTGCCATGGCACTAGGTTGTACTAGTGAATAGGAACCAATCAAAGTCCTAGCCTCTCGGAGCTAGCCAGGCCTAGGACGTTATTTATAGTGGTAGTCGCGGTAAGGGTCCTGATTCTGACTCAGAGTCGTCAGTCAACTCATGCATTTGAGATCCAGTAGCAACTTGCTGCCAGACATGTTGCCATGGTACTAGGCTGTACTAGTGAATAGGAACCAATCAAAGCCCTGGGCTCTTGGAGCTAGCCAGCCCTAGGACGTTATTTTTAGTGGTAGTCGCGGTCAGGGTCCAGGCGTGCGTAGACACAGCCCAGGCCACACCTAATGCTTCACAAGGAAAATGACAATGACTATGTCGTGCTGAATCATCTTTAACAATCATAACATCTCTTGCGCTAACGTGAATTCTATCAACCTATGAAATGAATTTTTCGAAGTTCAGCTGAAAGGAATTCCTTCCAGCAATTCCAAAATGTTCCTGCGGGTTGAAATGGGAACCTCCCACATTGTGTTCGTACTGATAACAATATGCAGGGCAATTATTTGAATCTATCCATGTGAGTGTTCAAGTATGTGAACGCTACTATTCGTATGATATCGTGCTTTCAGCTCAAATTTATATTCATCTATGAAGTGAGTATATTTTGATTACAATGGAATAACTATAGACCTCAAAATTAGTAGACTCTGATGCCATCGTGCTTGGTGGCGCGGGGTCTGCGGGGAGGGAGTGAGTCACGTGATGCGGGGATACCACAGACTGACTGGGAATATTCCGTCACACGTGTTCCTTTGGCCGGAGCTCCGAGTCAGATCAACTAACCATCAAATAACTAACAGTTTAACTAACATTTATTTGATAGTTACTATCGAATAAATGTCTTGATTCATTTTCGTTGATTGCTATGACTGATGTGGCAATTCTGCTGAGAAATGTGCTCAATGATAATCAGCATACATGTCCGCGTCTTGTCACGTGACTTACAGCCACGTTATTGTGTTCAGGATCCTCTGAGGATGTCAATAACACGGTGTTGTGCGTGTTCGCGTGTATAAGCATACACCCGGCTCCCAATCTCCCTCCGTGTCACGTGGTATTTCCCCGCCGGCCAGGCAAGCCATCACGGCCTCACTGTTGCACGTTATCCTCATAGCAGAGCTCCGAGTCAGACCAGATAGATGACGTCACTCATTGATTGCTGTGACTGATGTGGCAATTCTGCTGAGAAATGTGCTCAATGATAATCAGCATACATGTCCGCGTCTTGTCACGTGACTTACAGCCACGTTATTGTGTTCAGGATCCTCTGAGGATGTTAATAACACGGTGTTGTGCGTGTTCGCGTGTATAAGCATACACCCGGCTCCCAATCTCCCTCCGTGTCACGTGGTATTTCCCCGCCGGCCAGGCAAGCCATCACGGCCTCACTGTTGCACGTTATCCTCATGGCAGAGCTCCGAGTCGGACCAGATAGATGACGTCATCCATTGATTGCTGTGACTGGTGTGGCAATTCTGCTGAGAAATGTGCTCAATGATAATCAGCATACATGTCCGCGTCTTGTCACGTGACTTGCAGCCACGTTATTGTGTTCAGGATCCTCTGAGGATGTTAATAACACGGTGTTGTGCGTGTTCGCGTGTATAAGCATACACCCGGCTCCCAATCTCTCCCCGCGTCACGTGGTATTTCCCCGCCGGCCAGGCAAGCCATCACGGCCTCACTGTTGCACGTGTTATTTGTTGCGTCTAGCCTGGTATAGATAAAACCAAGTCTTTGGAAATAATACCCACCATGCATAATCTGCATAATTGAATATCTGCGCTCGCAAATGTGTTTGAAATGGTGATTTCTGCCGATGGCGTTCTGCGCATGTCCGTGTCTGCATCACCACGTGATACATAATCTTCTTCGAATAACTTGAGAGGGAAATTGTGTTTGTTATAGGGGTGACCAAACAGGGGATGAATGTTCCGCCGAGAATATAATTTAACATCATCCAATCACGTGGGATGTTTATTAGGAGGAGATTTCCGAAGTCTTCAATCAGAATATCTCAAGTTGGGCCTACATAGATTCAAGTGGCCAGTTGATAAGCCACACCCACCACTATATTCGCTTGTCAGCTTTGTTTGGTGATCAACATTAGCAAAAACTCTTCACTTTATGTTTTCTGATTTCTGTCATTGATGGCTGTTCTTGTTTCTAAATTTTTCTTTTTTTTTGGATTGAGATTTATTTGGTTTTTTTAATCTTTGACAGTGTTGCCCACTTGTAGCAAGTAAGGGTGAGAGTGGGGGTGGTTTTGTGTGTAACCCTCGCCAATGAATTAGTTGATCTGCGGACACTCATTGGGTAACCACCTACGAGTGCTCTGCTCCTCTTATAGTGTGTATTTATACTTGAATAAACAACTACGAATTGTAATAAATGTGTCATATATTTCAATCCTAGATCCCTGATTCTCTAGCCGGGTAATTATGAGATCGAACACTGTTCATGTTGCATGCCGTTTTCTGAGAGTCTCGCTACATTCTAAAAGCCACTAATAATAAGATTCATGTTCTAATTTTGATGGATGTTTCTAAATTCCACCGAATATTTTACGGAACAATTATTCTTGAAGTGAACACGAATCGTTTTTATTACCATAAAAATGAACCTAAAAGAACTCAGAAATGCATGAGCTCATGAAATATATCTAGTTGGATATTGCAGAGTAGATGATTTCAGTCACACAGTAACGAATAAAACCAAATAAAACAAGAGTGAATGCAATGAAACTTCTCAGTTCAGAATAGATAAAAATGACGAGTGATAAAATCCAGAACATTCGACTTCGAAAACAGAGAACGAGAAATCTGATTCTATCGTTGCTCTGTGATTTATCTGGAGAAATATAGAATAGTTACATGTTGTCGACTAGAGGGCATGTACCGTGTGATATTACAAGTCTGCGATCTGTTCACGCAGCCCTGTATTCACTCTCTTACCAACCCTCCCCTCAGTCCCTCATTGTATCTCCTCACACATTTTGTTCTTTTATCGGTTTACTAGACGAGCTTTAGCGAGCATTCAATTTGACATACTGGAAAAAATTGATGTTCGTTATTTTTTTTATAGGTTTTTTGTCGGTTCTCCACAGTTCAAACGGCTACAGCTATCAACTTCAAACTTTTTTTCAATATGGTTCCTCATCCAACTCAGATCTGTGTAGTTTTGTGGCATTATCGGGTGGTAGTTTTTTTTTATGAACTTTGGAAATCAAAAAAAAAACATAAGAATAACACAGCGGAATGGAAAAAAAAAGTTTTGCGTGAAGTTGAATTACATTTTGATACACATTTCTGGAAATTTTCAGCTTGATCGGGTCAGCCATTTTGAAGAAAAAACAAAAAATGTGCTATATTGGTACCACTCGAAGCAGTATTTACCCATTTTTACCCATATACTATTACTATCCGCTCGTCTGAAAACGCATATATGGCGTTTTCCTAGTTCTAGTAACAACATTTCATTGCCTTAATGCCGACCAGATCATATGATAGTGTATGTAGTTTAGTTATATTGAAGATGTATTATTCAAGTTATTTTATGTTTTCTGGTGTATTGGTCGTCATTTCTTCGTTTCGGAAACTGTGTCTAAATTTCAGTTACATCTAGGTTGGCCATCTCAACTTGGCTTCTTTTAGAATATAGTCTCTGTCGGCTAGATGAGAAGGTTTTCAATTATGGCCGACATGTCAATTAGGTCAAGTCCAGCAACCAATCTATTTGGTAAATAGCCTTGCAATAGGGTGGCGTGTATGAACAATATTTTGGAAAACGTATCAGAATTATAATTGAACATAAATACAAGTTTAAGCAATGCGTGTATACAATACGAGTGATCTACGGACCTTCATCTGGTCAACACTTACGTGTGCTCCGCCCATACTACACAGCAATCTTGTTAGGTAACATAAATAGTGGTCTATCAATACGTCTATATATATATATATATATATATATATATATATATATATATATATATATATATATATATATATATATATATATTTTTTTTTCATATTGGGTTTTAACGACGCACTGTTATGATAACTGAGATCTAATGGCGTCGGATGAATGATTAATGAGATGATGGGATGATGAGATAAAGGTTCTTGGGTAATGGGAAGGATAGTGGAAAGGAAGCGGTCGTGGCCGACTTATTGTAGGAACCGTCACAGCATTAGCCTGGACTACAGAGGGAAACCATGAAGAACCCCTGTAAAGACGGTCGGCGGCGGGGATCGAACTGGGTTCGGAATTCCCCTCGCCTGCCGGATCACATGAAGCGAGCGTGCTAACCACTACGCTGCATGTGCCGGTTATATATATATATATATATATATATATATATATATATATATATATATATATATATATAATATATATATATATATATATTGAACTCCCCTTCCCCTCGAAGAATCCGGACATGTTGACGTGGTGTGGGAGCTTGCGTGACCCCGTGACCTCCAGAGCTCCCAGCAGAGTCACTCATGGCGATAACGTCTGGAGTGAGGGTCCAGACTTGGAGGGAGTATTAAACCTTGCGTTTGCATTTTTATTTTATTTCGTTTTCTTGACACTTTTCTCTTCATCTATCGTCTGCTTTCATTTGATTTGATTTTATATCATCTCATTCTGAATTTATACCTTTTTCTATCCCGCTCCCTCCATATGCTTGAACCATCCACAAACGTTGACACTATGGCAGAGTACACGGCATGAACATAGGCGCCAAGTGACCTCGCTGTTGACGCGTCTTTAAACCTAACAATAACTAACTATTTGTATATACTATATTATATACTATACTAACTAAGTAACTAAGGGCCGGTATTACGATAGGTAAGTAAAGTGTTGATATAACTAACGAAATATCTGTATTCACTTTTTAATTCAGATATATTTCAATTTGCGTATTACCATTTGGTTTATTCTGTTAGTTAAGTATTTCAAGGATATTATTTCTCTTTCCATGGCGTTGTAGATGTATCCGGTTGGAAAGAAATATCTTGTACATTTTGTTGTCGGTTGGTACGAAAATCTGTGAAACTGTGTCTGCAGCAGCTGGCTTCACTTCGCTAGCAACTGCTTCTGTCAGTGTCAGTTGAGATGTGAGGGAGCCTAGCTTTATTATTCACATTGTTTGAGCTGCGACTTTTTAGTGTTCGTTAAAACTTGATATTACAATGAATAATGATCAGAAGAGAAGAACATAGAGAGGGAGTGAGCGCCGTCCACGCTCATCAAACTTCAACAATGAAGAGCTTGACGGGCTGATGAGTTCAGTTGAGGAATAGCGATCGGTGGTCGAATCAAAGATCACTGTCTAATATTGCTGGTCGCAGAAGGTAGGTCACAAAACTGTTTCTTGTTATTAAATCAGTAATGAAGCATGCAGTCATATGCCTTAGGCCTACTGCCCACTGGATAAAAGCCAATAAGCTGTGAGGCCTCTAGGCGTAGGCAACTCCTAGTACAAACTCAATGTCCTAGCTGCGAAGATAAATACATAGTGTAGGCCTGGGGCCGTTGGTAGGGCCATGTAGATCTAGACCTACTGTAGCCGTATGGTCTCGTGAATTACGAATGTTGAAGGCTTTCAGGTCTAGCCTGTTGTCATCATCGGCCTAGGCTTTCATAGGATGTATCCGGGTCATAATTACCTCCAATAATAATTGTACGAGATGTTCCCCGATAGAAAGAATCGAATCTGTTAAATATCTGGGAATCATACTTAACCAACACCTAAGATGGGACAAACACATTGACGTGCTCACTAAGAAACTTCGAATCACAATGAATAAATTCTATATTTTAAGAAATATACTTAATTTTAATGTCCTCAAGATGGTATACTATGTACTAGGACAGTCAATAATCCAATACGGTATCACTAGTTGAGGAGCCGCATGTGAATGCCATATAAAACGAATTTCAACCCTGCAAAACACAATATTGAAAATTATCTACAAAAAAGGTAGCTTATATCTCACTGAACTGCTAAATAATGAAATATGTGTCTTCCCTATTTCAAAGCTTTACACTTAATTCACCATAACTCTTTTCCATAAACAGAAGCGTATATCCTCTGCCAATAATCGGACTGTAACTGTAACCAGATCATTAACTAGTAAAAACATTGAAATTATAAGAGTCAATAAAAGCATAACCCAGCAACATGCCATATTTGTTGGACCAAAATTATACAACCTGCTACCAAGAAACATCAAAAATTACAACATTGGGTCGAAAAACCAATGACAAATTTTGAAACATGAGCTCAAAAAAAGAATTAGTCAATGCCCAATCGACATCATTAAAAGTACCATATACATAAAGATATAACTCTATAATCAGGTAAACCAAATAACATTAACTTGACTTTCAATTATATTTCAATTATTCATAATTATTCAATTATATATTTCAATTATAACCTGGAATGGTTTCCATTTGCTGTAACTTGTAATATAGCTGTCTTTAGTAATTTTAATAATAAATTATTAAAAAATTAGTCTCTAATGCACCCAGTTTTAGTGCTCTATTATAATAGTAATTTAGTAATTTTAAGAAGGAAGCTATCCTTAATATTGTTACTTTCTTATAGGTCTAGTTGAGCATATGGATATACATATATTACTATTAGCTTATAGATAGTTATATATAGTCATGATTGTGCCAATTAGTGTTTACCGAGTTACCTCATATAGAGTATCACTAGTACTGACTGTAACTAGTAATCCTGATAATAATGTGTTATAGTCTTTTAGTCAATTCGTTTTTAAGCACTCACCTATCATAGTAACCTATCATTTAGTTTGAAGCTTATCTTCATTTCATCTTCAATGTAATGTCATCTAATGTAATCTTTATAACTATTATAGCATTTATCTCCCCAACACAGGTTTTTTACTTAAAGGGGAGATAAATATACAAATGTGATGTAAACATTCCAATGTACAGTAAATAAATAAATAATAAAAAAAAAAATTTAGCGTCATATGGGAATTGTTTTGGGAAAAGTGTTTTCTTTCTCTCATTCTATCAAGCACAATACATCGAATGTCTATGTACATGGTCTGCAAGTTTTAGTGCGTAGTCAACACAATAATTATCACATCATCAATAGCTCAATTAATGTACAGGAAGTGTCTACGAGGGTCCGGAGACAGAGCAGGATGAAGGGTTGGTCGACAATGACCTCGAGGTGGAGCCAGAAGGTGAGGAAGACTGGTTTGCCAACGCTCCATGTTGCGTCAGCCCAAACATCCAGCTTTGGAGAGACACACTGACGAATGTAAGCGAAATGTTATTTTTCATGTGATTGGTGAACATATATAATTCATGTACCGGTAACTTACTCGTTCAACTATTACCTACAGATTCCGCTGACGAACTGAGGCGAGAGGTGACGAGGGAGTGTGTTCAGCCGACATCAAGCTGCACCAGTACTGCAACTTCCGGTGAGACAAATAATTCAACCTGGTAGCTGATAGGCCTTTTGGTAATCATTTAAATTTAATGTCAAATTAATTTAAATGTCTATGTAGTCTATTTGAAACTAGAGTTTCCATTCGGTTTCAAATTTTTTGATATTTATATATGTGATATTTACATTTATTATTTGATATTTCGACATTCGATGTTCGATGTTTTGGAACTTAGATTCGATGTCGAAGTGTAATAACGACTTCGTTGTCTATTCGCCTCTAAAGTCTAACATATTAATAATGAAATGATCGATAAATTCAATATTGAAACAATGATCGATATCGATCGAAAAAGCTTGGCTTTCAGTTCCGCATTTTTTTTATTTCAATATCATTTGGAACTTGAACATTTCGGTTAATAACCGATGAAAAATTGTAGATATTGTTCCCAAATTTTAAAATAAATGGCAACACTACTTGAAATTGAAACACAAGAGGAACTT
>OU015467.1:760405-776061 GCA_907164805.1 Brachyptera putata | reverse complement strand
ACACACACACACACACACTGCGACCGTCGTCGAGTACGGACGTGTTTTCGCCTCGCTCCGTGGGACTTGGTCTAATTGCCTCACCCTCATACCGGCCATAGACGCATTCCATTCGTTTTTATTTCTGTTTCTGTTTTAAAGGTATTGTTTCTGGTTTGATATTATTTTTCTAATATCGACTATATTATTGCACACATTTAGTGCTGGTTTTTTGTTTGATTTTTCGTTCAGTTAGGCGGCTTAGGCCGATTTAGTATTGTGAAACATGTAACCTTGCACGCACTTGGTTACATAAAGTAGCATTTTCATTTTTCTGGTTGCTGTTCTGACCAGCAACCAGTTGTTTTGTTTATTCTTTTCGTATAGCTGCCACTGACAGAACGTTATTAAATTATTTTTGTCACTGTTTTAACCTGCCTGGCCTTGCTTAAGGTCAGGCAGCCGTGGCGTTAAGTGTTATTATATAACACGTACATACCTCTTCTTTCTTTTGGATTACTTTTATTTTTGTTTACCACCCAGCATCATGAGTGGTAAACAACAAAGCAACACCGTTTCTAACAAGGCTTCTGTGATGCCTGGCACAAAGAAGGCCTTGAACCGTTCTCAACAAGTTTCGGCTTCTCCTGCTCTACGGGGAACTTCGAACCTTGCACCGAAACCTGTGCAGGTTAAGTCGTTGGCCGATGAGCCGGGGACCCCTGCCATAATAACCGTGCTCCCTGTTAGGCGTGTAACTCGTCGCCCAGGCACGTTGTCGACATCCATGACTGACTTGTTGGCAACGCTCACAGTACCGACCATGACGTTGCAGGGCACTGCCTCGAGCTCTGTCAACACTTTAACCGAGCCGCCAGAAGTTGACACTGCTGTCCCGCATAGGGCAACAGGTATACCTGGTGTGCCAAGTAAACTTTCAATGGCCCAAGCTGTCGCCTCTGGCTCTGGTACTACCAAAGCTACGCGTGTTTTCCCCAACCCAAACACGACAAAACCGAAAACACATGCTGCAGACGAGTTCCCTGGCAAAGAAAACGCCATAATCGTACAGAGTATTGAAGGTGTGACCATTGCCCAGTACTTGCGTGCTGTTGCGAGTGTTGTCGGTGCAAAGAATATTTCTTTTGCATCACGCATGTCCAACGGCCGACTAGGTTTTTATTTCAAGCATCTCAAACTAGTGGACGAATTTATTTTCAATCACGGAGGCATTGTAATCGGTGACCAGTTTTTGCCGGCCCGCAGAATGGTGACTAGGGCCGAACGCCTTGTCTTATCGAATGTCTGCCCTAGCATCCCTCACGATGTGTTGGTGGCTCATCTCTCGGGCTTTGTGAAGGTTGTGTCGCCGATGACATTCATTTCGCTCGGCGTGAAAGACGGTGGTCTTGATCACGTGTACAGTTTTAGACGGCAAGTGTACGTGGTGAAGGAGGAGAATCGCCAGTTTGCCGACTCATTCCTAGTTTCTTTTGACGGCGAAAATCATCGCGTGTTCTTGTCGTTTGATGACGTTAAGTGTTTCCGGTGTCGCCAAGCTGGTCACATGGCCAGAAGCTGCCCGAAAGCACAAGCGGCAGAGAAAGAAGGTCCAAAAGCTACGGCTGCCACAGTGGACTCTATTGCGTTCCCGTTGCCTGGTGGTATCGAGAAGAAACGCAAGGCTGCTGACTCTGTCGAGAGTGCAACATCCATCGACAGTTGCTCACTGCCGGTTTCTGACCCACCAGCCTCGTCGCCGGTCGTCGACGCCGCCACTGACATCAATACAAATATCCCTAGACCTACAGCCATGGACAGGGATCTGAATAGTCTTGTTTCGGGGGAGTCTTCCTGGCCGCTGGTCACGGTCGAGAAAGCCAAGCCTCCGCCGACCAAGAAGCAGAAGCCCGCACGTTCGTCAAGCGGCAGTGTTAACGAGCCGATCGCTCTGCCGGCAGATGCCGTAACTTTCCTCGAAAGTGACCCCGGCCCACTGTCGGCGAGTGCTACGCAGCAATTCCTCACCGAAGTTAAGGGGCATGATCGACCGCTAACTATAGCCCACCGGTATACGGACGATGTACCTGCCCTGGTGGATATGTTGACCTCTTTGTTGCCTTTCGTGAAACACGAACGGCCTATAAAGGCGCGCATACAGCGGCTTGTTGCCAGCTTGCGGAAGGCCTACGACGTGTTTGTGATCACGGGCGACGATACAGCCTCGCTGGCTCGGTCTCTCTCATCTGAGAGTTTGCCTTCGGGGCAACTCTTATAACTTATTCCAAATAAATGGCTTTAGCTGAGGTATCGCTTCTCACGCTCAACACAAAGAGTGTGAAAAGTGAGTACAAGTGGGCGCAGTTGTCGTCGTTCCTGGAACGACACAGCCCAGATGTTGTACTCCTGCAGGAAACCAATGCCGATGTTTCTCCACTACCATTTCTCGCTTCAGTGTATTCGTTTCACTTCAATGCACCGACGAACGTGTGCACGGGCACCATGATCGGCTTGAGAAGGTCGTCGCCTTTGGTGTTTCGCGCACACAACATCCTGGTCCCCGGCTACCTGCAGGAGGTCCTGGTGACATTCCCCGCCACAGATCGGATAACTCATCTTGTGTCCGTTTATCTGCCACACCAGAATGACAAGGCGATGGATATCCTTGACGTTCTGTTCACACATATGACCACGTTGAACGCAGCACTCGGGGAGGAGGTGCAGATCTTGGTCGGGGGGGACTTCAATGTCACTCTGAATCCCAATATCGACAGAACTGGCACAATCGAACGGTATCCCCAAGTCGCTGGACTTCTTCGTCGGTTAGTGGAGCAACACAACTTGTCCGATCTGTGGCGGGACTTCTACCCTGCCGAACCAGGCTTCACGTTCGTCAGCAACGCCCCTCACTACAGTGGCTCACGGCTCGACAGGTTTTACGGTTCGCCACACCTGGCCGCCGCCACATCGAGCGTGAGGGTTGTACCATCGTTTTCTGACCACTTGGCGGTGCTGGCGACGGTAACGACAACTGCACCCAAATACACGCCTCCCTACTGGCGCTTCGACAACGCTCTGCTGGACGACCAGGCGTTTGTCGAAACCATGCACGAGATGCTCGAGGATTGCGTGGCCGGTTGGCAACACAACGCTTTAGCGCAGCACTGGGACTCCCTCAAGATCGAAATACGAGACACATGTAAACGATTCGTCCGGTGTCGGCGACAGACCTACGACGCGGTTTTCTGCCGTCTGGAGCGCCGTGTGGACCGGATCGTTTCGCGACCTCGGCTTGAGGGACACGGCATGGCTGACTTGGCAGCAGCGAATGAGCAGGTGCGTGACGCTTACTCGCGGCGTAGTGAGAGAACGCTTGTGGGAGCTCGCCACGACCACCTGCTCGCCCTGGACCGTCCGGCTGGCGCCACGATGGCGCGGGACGTGGCTGCAGCGTACAAACCTATATCGAAGCTTCGCGCGGACGGTCGCATCGTTTCCGATGGGCCGTCCTTGTGCACCATATCCAGAAGACATTTCCGAGAGGTTTATACTGCTGTACCCGTCGCCATCGATGCAGACTCACAGCTCTACGAAGAACTGCCGACTCTTTCGCTCATTGATCGTGACTGCACGGACGTGCCGCTCGGCAGGCGGGATCTCTCCGTGGCACTTCAAGCACTGAACAAGGGCAAGTCGCCAGGTATCGATGGACTCACCCCAGAGTTTTACCTGCGGTTTTGGGACGTGCTCGAATACCCGTACTACGAGGTGTTCACGCAGGCTTTGACCGCCGGGCGGCTGCCCGTGTCGGTCACGAGGGCCGTGATTACCTTGCTACCCAAGCCTGGAAAGGATGGGCTAGAGATCGAGAATTGGCGTCCAATTTCGCTGCTCACGACGGACTACAAGATATTGGCACGCTGCCTTGCCACCCGTCTGAGTAGCGTCATTGCATCTCTGGTCCATCCTGACCAGGGCTTTTGTGTACCCGGACGCACCATCTACGACAATCTGCATCTCCATCGTGACATTCTCGACCATGTCAAGCGTGAACAACTGCCCCTCGCTTTGCTGTCTCTGGACCAGCAGGGAGCCTTCGACATGGTCGACCACACCTACCTTTTCCACTTGCTTCGGCTATACGGTTTTGGGGCTCGCTTTGTTGGCTACATCGAGAGTATGTATGCTAACGCGTCTTGTTTCGTGCGAGTGGGAGGGAACCTGACGGCACCGTTCGCATTTACGCGCGGTATCCGCCAGGGTTGTCCGATGTCCGGCCAACTCTTCTCCCTCTCCATAGAGCCGTTTCTGCGGCTGTGCCGCGTACGATTGAACGGTATACCTCTGCCCTGCGTGCGGGAGCGGCGACTCGTCGTCTCGGCATATGCGGACGACATATCCGTGTTCGTCGCAGGCGACGAAGATTTCCGTCTCCTGCACGATGCCTACACCGAGTACGCGGCACAGTCAGGAGGCAAACTGAACACGCAGAAGTCGACGGGTCTGTGGGCAGGCAGCTGGGTTGGTCGTGATGATACGCCGCTCGGTTTCGCCTGGTCTTCGGAAGGGGGAAAGTTTCTCGGCGTGACGTTGGGGAACGAACCTGCCGCCACTGCAAGAGGTTTCGAGATGCTGAGCGAGAGTTTAACTGCAAGCTTACGTCGTTGGCGGCACAGGGCATCTGCAAT
The DNA here is from genome assembly GCA_907164805.1 of Brachyptera putata. Lineage (NCBI taxonomy): Eukaryota > Metazoa > Arthropoda > Insecta > Plecoptera > Taeniopterygidae > Brachyptera > Brachyptera putata. The sequence continues at coordinate 771,394 of OU015467.1, read as the reverse complement.
GTCGCTGCGTGGCCGCGTCTTGGTCGTCAACCAGTATGTCGCACCTCGTCTCTGGTACACGCTGCAGGTCGTTCCTCCGACCACGGGGCTGCTCGACCGAATGCAGCGCGAAATCGCCAATTTTGTGTGGGCCGGTAGGAGGCACTGGACTCGCGTGCGAGATCTTTGTGCACCGGTCCACTCGGGAGGTCTAGGACTGGTACATTTATCATCCAAAGTACGCCTGTTTCGCCTCTGCTTTGCCCACCGCTACATCGCCAATACAGAAGACCATCCCTGTCATTTCATGACGGAGCACTTTCTGCGAGGTTTCCGCCGTCTCGGTCTTGCGTGGCAGGTTTTCTTCTTACCTGCAATTGGTGGTCCGGCCAGTCACCAGACCTCACCTTTCTTGAGTACTGTTCTGAGTGCGTGGTCCTCGCTGGATATAAGACCGGAGACCCTCGCAACCACAGCGTGCGGTCTCCGAGATGTTCCACTCACTCAGAGCTATCTTATACCGACAGTGACCAGACTGTTTATTCCCGCATGGGCTCTGCTGCAATGCACAACCATTGGCAACCTCATGCGGGATGGAGAGTGGCGGCAGATAGACGATATCGGGGGCTTCGGGGGTCTGTCTGTCAGGCAGCAAGCTGCTCTGGTCACAAACTACAACCATATCAAGGCATACTGTCACCTACGTTTTCGTGGCGTAGCCCAGACAAATGGGCCTGAGCCATGGCCGCCGCCCTTCACCTACCATCGGGCTCGTGAGAACACACGTGTTCCGCTCGAGCCTAAAAAGGATCGGCGGACCGTCCTCGTGGACATCCTGCTACCGGCTCTCGGCCTGGACGGCCCCTTGAAGGGTCACTGGTCCAACGACACTGTCTATTGGCCAAACCTTTTCCGTTTTCCATCCCTAGGACTGGATGCCGAAGTGTCGTGGCGTCTCTACAAGAACCGTCTAGCCGACCCCGATTTTCCTGTTTCATGCAGGACTGTCCCCGTCACGCTTGTGTCCCTGGTGTCAGGTGGAGGGCACGGCGTGGCACATGACCTTCGACTGTGGCCGCGCCGCTACCATGTGGCACCTTGTGGATAACATCCTGACCACCCTCCTTGGCCAGCAACGTAGGTTCACTGTCAGGGAAGCGTATCTCGGTTTCCAACCAGCTCCTGGCAGTGACCTGACCACCACGAAATGCGATCTGGCCAACTACGTGCTCGTGTTGGCCAGGAGCACGGTATACCGTTGCTGGTCGCCTTCTTCAAGGAGGATGTCATACCACCACCGTATCATACAGTCCTCAGAGCAAGATTGAAAGCCCGCATAATGAAGGAGTATGCGTGGCATCTTGGCCGACGGGACTGTGACTCTTTTAAATCGCGATGGTGCGTCGGGGAAGCTCTCTGTTCGCTGCAGAATGGAGAGTTACTCTTCGGCGACGCCATCCGGTGAAGAGTTTCATGTTGATCGAGTGATTGTTTTGAAGGTGTGACACGCTACGGAGGCTCTCGGCTAACGAACGAGTCGAGAGTAACATCTTCAGCGTGACATGCCAAACGTATGAATGTGTATCGTGTGTTTGTGGGAAGATTCCTGTCTACTACGGAGGCTTTGTATATATACAAGTATCATCTTAGGTAGCAGGAACCTTTGCGTTGTGTTTAACGCCTGTTTTCTTGATGCCTTTTTGTTTCAAACTGTTTCTCTTACTTTTCGTTTGAATATGGTTGTGGGTAGAATTCCTCCCACAGCCATACCGTTTCGCATCCCGTATCGTTTCTTGAAAAAAAAAAAAAAAAAAAAAAAAAAAAAAAACACACACACACACACACACGAGCTCTCGTCGAGGTCGGACGTATTTTCGTTCGCTCCCGCATACCGTGCTTGTCGGGTTTAACCTTGGTACACCTAGCAGCATTGTAATATTGCTCGATCGTAGTTTTTGTTTCTCATTCACACACCGTTCTTCTTCTTTTGTTGTCAACATTCGATTGCATTATTTGGTTATTATTATTGTTTTTCGACTCTAACTCGAATTGATTATTTTTAGGCCTTTTTAGGCCTATCCTTTGTTTCTCTCACCTGAAGCCTATACGATGTAGGGTTGTATGGTTTGAGATCCTTTTCTGGCTTTTGGTCTGTTTTAAGCAGACTTTGAGGCTTGTCTTTTTTTACCGACTGTTTTTCCATTTATTTTCGACATTTTATTTAGTTTTCGATACTTTACTTACCCGGCCTGGGAGGGCCAGGGGCGGGAAACTTGTAGTGCCTTAGCCTTCACGGTTAGTGACTACTAATTTATTCATTTTGTTCCTTTCAATCTTCTCTTCAAAATGAATAGCCAACCGAAATCTAGCGTGCCGTCAAACGCCGCTAAAGTACCGCTCAACAGATCCACGTCTACGCTATCGTCCTCTGCTGGCAAAGGGCGTGTTTTACCCAAACGCAACATTGATGGAGGTTCAACCTCCATTGTCAAACCGCCTTCTGGGCCTGTTCAACCAGGGTATCGGCTGAGCCAATACTGCCTGGAAGCTTCACCGTTCTTCCCCGTGAAACCGGGGATGGATAGGCGTGAGACTGCCAGTAAGTCGTTATCTTTGACAGACTTAACTACTGCTGGTTCAGTTCCCCTCATACCAGCTTCTTCCGGTTCTGACTCCGCCAATACTACGGATGATGCGCCAACCAAGACTCCCGCGAATCGAGTTAGATACAGCGCCATGGTATCTCAACAGACCATCGCGGATATGTTGGGTAGAGCATCTGCACATCCAAGTACTGCAAACAACCCGACGGCAACAACCCTCCGCACCACCGCCTCTGTTTCCTGGCAAGGATCAAGCGTTTATTGTCCAAGCGATCGATGGAGTAACTATGGTACAATACATCCGCGCTGTGGCAAATTTGGTCGGAGGGAAAAATGTTCTGTTTGGCTCCCGTATGTCACAAGGCCGGGTCGCGTTCTACTTGTCGTCAGCGAAAGCTGTCGATGACTTTATTGTCCAGCATGGTGGTTTATCCATTGGAGACCAGTTCCTATCTGCTCGCCGTTTAATCACGAAGTCCGAGAGACTGGTTTTTCGAACGTGTGCCCGAGCATCCCCCACGACGTGGTCGAGACAGCTCTTGCCACGGTTGTCAAGCTTGTATCTCCAATGAATTTCATCACGCTGGGTATCAAAGAGACTGACCTCAATCATATCTACAGCTTCGCAGACAGATCTTTGTCGTGCGCGAAGAGGGCCCGCGTCCTTCCAGACTCGATCATGATCGAGTCTGAGGGCGAACGCTACCGGATCTTCCTCTCCTTTGACGACCTTCAGTGTTTCAAGTGTAGACAGTCCGGGCACATTGCCCGGAACTGTCCCAGAAACAGAGAGGAAGTGACGGTAGCGCAAGTGAACGAAGAACAGTTCCCGGCCCTGGGCGCAGGAGACAAACGAAAGAGTCCGGTCTCGTCTTCCAGTGAGAGCGCGTCTGCCATCACTGATACCCAGTCGTCTCCTGCAACAGAGCTGGTCGGTGTCGATACCAACACGGTAGCCTTCACCGGAGGTATCGACATGGAGGCTGAGGTGACCGACTGTCAGGCTGTCAGTGGTGCTGAGGGATTTATTCCTAGTCCACCTGCTGTTAAGCCAACCTCTGCTCCAGCTTTGAAGAAGAGGACGAGTCGGCACGATACCAGCTTCAACCATTCTCCGATCAAGTTCTCCCCTTAGCAGCAATTGAGCTACTCAATAGCGGAGCTAGGACGAATGTACTCTCCAATATTGCATTTACGCAATTCCTCGCAGACGTGAAGGGGAATGACCGTCCGCTGAAGGTGCTGCACCGTTTCACGGAAGATGTCACGGCGTGATCGATATGCTGGAGTCGGTTGAAACCCGCCCTACTGGAAGACCGTGCAATTTCGTGAACGCATAAGGCGGCTAGTTAATAACTTGCAGAAAGCCAATGCCTTCTACGAAGCGACAGGTGACGCAGACAAACGTCTCGCTAACTCGCTCTCTATCCAGTGAGAGTCTGTCTGGGGAGACCCGTTAACGAGTAGTAAAATAGCGGGTATGGGGGAGATTTCCTTCGTTAGCCTGAACACGAAGAGTGTACGAAGTGAGTACAAGTGGGTACTCCTGTCTTCCTTCCTGGAGAGGCACTGTCCCGACATCGTCCTTCTGCAGGAAACTAATACCGAGAAATCTCCTCTTCCTTTCCTCAAGTCCCAGTACACATTTTACTTTAATCCACCGATTCAAGTATGTACTGGCACAATGATTGGTCTGAGGAAGTCGTCGACGATAGTGTTTCGTTCTCACACGATCCTCGTCCACGGTTACCTGCAGGAGGTCGTATTCGATACTCCACCCACAAATCGTTCGCTAAGAGTCGTTTGTGTGTATGTGCCGCATCAGTTTGACGCGGCACGAGACGTTCTCAACGCTCTGGAGGCTCGCCTGGAGGCTGCACGCAGGGCCGGCGGTGATGATGCCCAGTTTCTGGTCGGTGGGGATTTCAACGTCACGCTGGATCCCCGGCTCGATCGAACTGGTGGCGGCACCGAGCGGTACCCGCGAGTCGCAAGTCACCTCAGGCGTGTTGTTCAAGCGAACGATTTCACCATCTATGGAGGGACTTTCATCCCACTGAACCAGGATTCACGTTCGTAGCAATGCTCCCCATTTCTCTGGTTCACGTCTGGACAGGTTCTATGCTTCGCCAAACATTGCATCGTGTGCGGCTGGCATACGCGTAATTCCTGCATTCTCTGACCACCTCGCATTGCTTACGACGTTGATGACAGGAGTGCCCAAGACCTCTCCCCCATATTGGCGATTTGATAACTCGTTGCTTGACGACCCTGCTTTCGCCACATGCATGCTTGACGTCTTCGCGAAGTCGAGGCAACCCAAGGCGAGTACGATTCGCTGAACGACTGGTGGGACTCGCTCAAGGCCGAGATACAGACGTCAACGAAACGATTCGTCCGGTTCCGCAGACAATACTCAGACGAGGCTTTTCGCCGTCTTGAGGGTCGCGTGGAACGAATCGTTGCAGACCCTGTAATCAGTAGACTCGCATTGTCCGATCTCGCCAGTGCGAATGCCGATGTACGTGATGCGTACATGCGAAGAAGTGAGGTAATCTTGGCGAATGCACGCCATGACCACCTTCTAGCACAGGATCGCACAGCTGGTTCTCTCATGGCGCGGGAAGTGGCCGCAGCTTATAAGCCACTATCACAGCTTCGATACGAAGGACAAATAGTCTCCGACGGATCGTCACTCTGCACGGTCACTAGGAGACATTTTCTTGAAGTGTTTTCGGCCACCCCCGCGACCATCGACCCCGACTCACCCCTGTACGAATCGCTACCACTGCTTTCACAATGTGATCGCGTGCGCATGGATTCACCGCTTTCCCAGCAAGAGTTTTCAGCAGCCTTGTCCTCCTTGAACAGAGGGAAATCGCCAGGGATCGACGGAATCACACCAGAATTTTTCGCATTTTTCTGGGATAATCTGTCCTCCCTTCTACTACCAGTTTTCCAGGCAGCTCTTGACAACGGAGTACTGCCCAGGTCGGCACAGAAGTCAGTACTTACCTTGATACCAAAGAAGGGTGATCGCCTGGAGATCAGCAAACTGGCGACCCATTTCACTGCTCACCACGGACTACAAGATTCTCGCAAGAGCTCTTGCCAATCGTCTGCGCAGTGTGCTGGCTTCTGTCGTTCACCCTGATCACGGTTTTGTATTCCTGGCCGCACAATCTTCGATAATTTACACCTCCACCGCGACATCCTTGATCACGTCGACAAAGATCGACTGCCTCTCGCTCTTCTATCACTAGACCAGCAGGGTGCTTTCGACCGAGTCGATCATGGTTACCTATTCATACCATGGGCGTGTTCGGATTCGGAGCGGTGTTCAGAGACTACCTGAAGACAATGTACCACAATGCCACTGTTTTGTCCGAGTTGGCTCCCACCTGACAGCCCCATTCGGTTTCGGACGAGGCATCAGGCAGGGATGCCCACTCTCGGGACAAACTTTTTTCGCTGACCATTGAGCCCTTTCTCAGACTGTGTCGATCTCGACTGACAGGCTTCAACTTGCCGTGTATCGAAGAGCGCAAATGATCGCTCGGCTTACCCGACGGTTCGTTTTGGATTTATGGGCCGATTCGTCGTCTCCACGCAGTTTCCTGTTTAATGGCACGTTGGGCGAAGCTCAACCTCACAAAATTTCAGGGTTGTGGCCCGGGAAACTGGTTGGGGTTTATGACGACCTCTTGGGTTTGCGTGGGCGTCAAAGGCGGGAAATTTTTCCGGGGTCATGCTGGAAAATTTCAGCGGGCACTATCGCGGGTTTTACGAAAATCCCGGTCTTTCCGAAAATCCCCAAACTGGTCCCCTCCCCCTTCCCCATATTCCAACAAATTTAACCCCGGACTTGGTAAAAAACCTTCCTTACCCTCCCCCCGGCAATTAACTGGGACTTTTGCAATTTTTTCCCAAAAATACCTTTACCTTTTTCCACCTTTCCCTGGGGCTCCCTCTTTAATATTTTCCTGGTTTGTTTACCCTTTTATTCCCCCTGAGGACCCTCCTGCCGTCTGCCCCCGTTTTTACGTTCCCGGGGGTTGGGTTGGCAAATTTTTTTGCCCCCGATTTGGTCAAACCCCCAAAAACCCTTTCCCCCCCCACGGGGTGCGAGCTAAAAAGTCCGGCCCCAACTGTTTGGGCGGCCCGAGAACCGCTTTTGCACCTGTTGGCCATCCCTTTGTCCCCTGGTTGGCCCCCCTTTTCAATTTTCCCTCCGGTGGGGGGGGTGGGGGGCAAAAAACCGGGGGCACATCCCGCCATCCAACGGCCCTCAATACCGAAAACCTACGATTGGTTTTGGGCTGCGAAAAGGGTTTGCCAAACGTTTTTCCCTGGGTACCCCGGGGCCAAAAAAAGGTTTCCGGGCCCCCCTGCGGGGGCAACCACGAATTTGGGGCCTTTGGTAACGCCAAAGGCCCGGTCTTCCCAGAATACAGCTATTTTGACCCCCCCTGCTATCCATTTCGGCAAAATCCCCGTTTTTCCCCTCGGGGGCCGCTGAGCCTTGGGTGTCCCGGGGGGGAGGGGTGCAGCTGTGTGGTTGGCCTCCCTCCTGGGCAGTTGTAAACCCCCCAAAGGGTCTGGCCCCAAAATTCGGGGGCCCGGGGGGGTTTTGGGGGTTTTGGCCCCCCAACATCCGCCCCCCCCTTTTTGGCCCAACCCCGGGTTTTTGGAAAACCAAAAGGGTTCTTCGCCTTTGACGCCGCTCCTTTCCCTAATGGGGTGCTCGCACCTCAATGGGATGGGGTATGCTCATTAGGGGGGGGGCTTTGACCCTCGGGGGTGGGTTTTGGGCGGGGTTTTGCCTTGCGAACCCCTATTTTTTCCCCCTCCCTTTCCCCTGACCCTTTTTTTCCCTTTTTTCCCAAGCGCAAAGGGGATTTTTGTTCGCGTTTTTTCGCCGGCCCGGGCCCCGTTACTGTTGGTTCCTTAAAGTTTTTTTGGACAATTCCTTTTTTGTTTTTTTGGCCGACCCCTTTATTAAAACCCTTTTGGTTGCCCCTTTATGTGTTGGGGCCAAAAAAAGTAAGTTTTTATCGTTTTTGCCCCAACCTCGAAGGTCCCCCTTCTCGATTGGTGTCCCAAAACAAGGGTTTCCCCCCCCCAAGGGGAAAAAAATTTTAAAAAGGGTGATTAGTCTTTATCTTAGGATTTTTCCAGGCCCCTTTTGTTTTGGGAAAAAAATGGGAAAAATTTCTTAAAAATTCTTTTCACCTATTTCATGTAATTCTTTTCCCCCACTTTTTCATTAAAGAAATGGGGTAAAAATGGTGAGCGTCCCTTTGGGAAATTTTTTTTATTGGGGGTTTTCCCCGATTTTTCCAATTTTTTTCAAATAGGGCGCCCCTTTGTCTTTTGGGTATAGACCTTTTTTTTCCTTAGGGGTTATTCCTAAAGAAATCATTTCACCCTTTTTTTAAAAAACAAAACAAAAAACCCAAAGAATGGATTTGGGAAATTGAAAAAATACCCCTGACCAGAAATTTTCAAGGTGGTAAACCGGGGGGAAATAAAGGTATAAAAAAAAAAAAAAAAAAAAAAAAAAAAAAAAAAAAAAAAAAAAAAAAAAATTTTTTTTTTTTTTTTTTTTTTTTTTTTTTTTTTTTTTTTTTTTTTTTTTTTTTTTTACAGATTACAAAGAGTAAATATTTTTCGGTAGGCCCTTTCATTTTTGGATGAAAAAAATGGGACAAAAATAGCAGGTTTTTCTTTGTTTCTTCTGGATATTTCTTCTCGATTTAAACCCTTTCGTTGTTCGCTTTATGATGATTGAGTAAATCCTTAAAGAACTAGATAAGTATTATCGTATCGTTTCTGTAAAAAAAAAAAAACAAAAACAAAAAAAACACACACACTCATGATATGTATCCAAATATCTCGATATTGACTAGATCCAAAAAGTTCAAGGTGTCCCCAGACACCAGAGGGGAAAAAGTTAATCCCACCAGGGTGATTATTTTTTGAAATACTGTGAATATACATTATGGATCTACCTATTCCAGGACCCTATTCCTGAGATAAATGAGATGTGAGAAAAATCAGTGGGAAAACTATCTCATATAATAATGACATATTTCATCTCATATTTCATGTGAGATACTCGTTTTCTCACTCATTTCTATTTAAATAGAAATGAGTGAATAAAAATGAGTGAGAAAACGAGTATCTCACATAAAATATGAGATGAAATATGTCATTATTATATGAGATAGTTTTCTCAGTTATTTTCTCACATCTCATTTATCTCAGGAATATGGGTCCAGGACCCTTATTCGCTAACTTTCAAGCCGGTGACATGAGACCGTTTCATTTCACTGTGAGACGGTTTCTCATCTCGCGTGAAATGACAACTCGTTTACATCGCGATTCTCTAAGAGGCAGTGAGATCAACAGTCACCGGAAACGAGTTGTTTCCAAGGGAGAACGGGTATTTGGTAAAATTGAATGCAATCAACCAATCAGAATGACGACATCATTTCTACAAGGCTGTGAACGACTCTGGCTGTGGGGAAATTAGAGGTCATAACATGTTTTTTGACAGATGATCAAGAGTATTCAATCTTAGGTAGGCCTATACATTTTGATGAATAAATGGGACAAAATAGCAGATTTCTTCGTACTGGCACCGGCCAATCATCTCTTATGTCGTCGATTAGAGTCCGAACAATCCTTCAAGGCAGTCTATATAATTTGATGAAACCTGCAACTTGAAATCGAGAGGTTCCGTGGTAGGCCTAGAGTTTATTTGTCTCCTTCCTTGCCGCATTCTTGTACTTGAAGCATTCTCGAAGCGAGCTTCTTCAAACATGTTCAAGTATCGTCATGCATTCGTCTCATGAATTCAATCAATTTTAATTCACTTGTCAAATTGTTAGGATGGAATTGAAATATCCTTGGTCCCTAGCCTAAGCATAAGAATGAACCATAGGCATTTCCTGCATTGTAACTAATTTTGATTTTGACATAAGTTCGAGACTTTGAGCCCTAATTCGACTAGGCCTACATCACACTATTACACTAGGTCTAGAACATGACAACCTAGTTATAATCAAAGTTATTGTAATTTAGGATGAGACTATGAAATGGATAAGTGGTAGGCCTATAGTCTAGCCATTGAGGTATACTATGGTACAGCCCATACCTAGGGGTTTAAATAGATCACTGATTGACATTACCGCATAGGCCTCAACTATTCGTGTTAGCCTTAGTCAGTCGGTCATCAGTATTAATCGAAATATAGGTGGTCATTAATTGATCAACGTATACATGGTATGGGCCCAATATAAATAAAAATTACGTTGGTCAGTGAAGAGTCAACTTGACTTGAACTTGAATTTCTCAAAGTAGTGGCACGAAAATGTGTTTATATAATATCAAACTGTGTACTATTCATGATTGGGAATAATGTCAAATAATATGTATATACATATGTATATATTTGTTGATTTAGTATTATAAAAGACACATCAATCACTCATTACGTTACAAAAATACTGCCAATGTTCCTAACCTATAACCCGTCTCACGTCGATCTCACGAGTTTGGTCGGCAGTGAGACGAACTCGCTGTGAAATGAAATGAAACCGACATTTCACGCGAAAAAATAGTTAGTGAATCGCGATACTGGCTTTCATCTCATTTCACCGTGAGACGGTCTCATCTCACTCTCACAAAAGTTAGCGAATAGGGGTCCAGAAGGTACTTCTCTGAATGGTGTGAAGCAGTTTCACAACAATACGTTCATCCGAACAGCCACTACGATTGTGTATGCTTTAGTTGAGACTAAAAATGATCACGAAACATGCATCTCGCGTTACATACAGCACTTGATTACTTCTTGAGGTATTGTACCGAGTGTTTCGTGAAATAGTCTGTTGGTAAATCGCGGTGACCGAAACTATCCTTTAGATCGAGACGGCCAAGGTTAGCTGATGGAGGGAGGTTTACCCTACGAACGTGCACATTTTCCAACTAGTTGATACCAACTATCCGATCTTCTCGAGTTTATGTAACGGTTCAACGTATTTTTCAAAATGTTCTCGGAATTTTCAACCTTTCTTACGATTTCAAATTTTTAATACACCATTCTTACACCATCATACATCAATCAATAAGGAAATATTGAATACATTTTTGGGAGTGGGTTACCTATAACTAAGAAGTCGCAGAATGTGCGTTGTGGGATGAGCGTAGAAGTATGGAAATCTGGGATTAGAAATATTTTGTCAGCTCAATCTACTCTACAACTTGATTACTTCAACGCGAAAACCTACCTGTATGTGCTTTATAGAGCACCTGTGCATATCACTTGCATACGCTGAATTAACTTACTTTCCATCGTACTTTTTTTTCATATTCTATGATGAGCAACTGGTAACTCTTTGATTCC
>OU015467.1:748602-759905 GCA_907164805.1 Brachyptera putata | reverse complement strand
GAACTTGCGTGAATTAAATTAGTTCACCATCTACCAGGAGCTAGAGATTAAATTGTTCAGAATTAAGAAACAGGCTACATAGGCCGTAACATTTTAATGCCATTCCTTCTGTCATAATGCTATCTCTCTTCCCAGAGAGTTTTGTTTGAGTGTGTTTCAGATATCGATGATTGAACAAGGGAAACTGGTATACATTTCTGTCCCAGTAGCAATGTATATTCAGACGGATTGCCATTCTATGTATTATCCTATAGGGCTGCAGATTAGGAATAGTTACGCGAACGAGAAAAAGTTGTTCGTGTAATCGACTGTGCGGCGAGAGCAATATGTGTATTTCATCAAAATATATACTGCCGTACCCAGCCATTTTTGTTAGTCTTGATTATAGGTATCATACCGATAATGGAGATGCGAAATTATCAGGCATAGTGAAAGTGTAGGCCTTATATTACGAGGCACATATTTTTTTTTCTTTCAAATATTTTTCCAGATGAATTTTGTAAGAAGTAAAAATAGTTGTATAATATATATATATAGTATATTAAATATATATTAGATATATATAATATAGGAATTTATATAGAATATATATTTATATATATATAATATTATATATATATATATATATATATATATATATATATAAACTTATATATATATATATATATATATATATATATATAATATAAGATATATAGTATACATAGATTTATATATATATATTATAATATATATATAATATATGTATAATATATATATATATATATATTATATATATATATATATAGATATATATAATATATATATATTTAATTTATATATATATATATATATCTATATATATATATATTATATATAATAATATATATATATATATATATATATGGTTCCATGGGGTGCGGAAAGTAGTATACACAGACGTGAACATTCCAATTGCCAAGACATAAAATCTGAATCATAATAACCCTATTATAGGCTGGTAGTAGACTAGCTTACTAACGTAACTTACCTTTCTGTCGGTGACTCTGTCACTGTGACGAATCCTTACACACAGATCAACAGCCGTTCCCTCACATCAATCTAAACCTAATAAAAAAAAATATTTTCATCCCAAACGTTGAAATGGGCGGCCTAGCTCGTGTGGTTTTTTGGCCTTCTTCCTCCCGCTGCAATGGCTGCTATAAATTCGTCGTCCTCGTCGGAATCACTGTTATCCATCTACATGTGTAGGAAGGAAAGAAAGGTATGGTACAGGCCAGGATCATGAACAAGGAATGTTAATTTGCCACTGGGTCTGAGACGTATTGCCTACCGTCAATGCCACCGTATGCGAGGGTATGCGTAGGCCAAGACTGCGACGAAAACTCTACCTGCAGTACGACGTATCATCTTATTAGGCCTACCCATACCATAGAGGAAGGAAGTTATGCCCATATCACTCCTAAAGTTAATGACCCTATAATTGAGTCTAAGTGCCCCTATGGACTAGACCTAGGCATGGAGGTTATGGCTTGCTTGGGCTAGGCTACATGTTCTAGGTTGAGAGTAGACAACTTCAGTTGAAAAACATGGGAGATGGAAAAATCACTATGGAGTCTTAATATAAATGAAGGGACACTGATATCTTATACACTTACCATTACTAACAACCTAAACTCGACTTGAGATATATTGATAATTTATCTGGCCTTTTTTTTCAAGCCGTCATTTTAAGAAGATATATAGCCAAGATGGCGGAAAGTGAGGACGGGCAGAAAAGTGTCTCTCGTATTTTTATCAACAACAAGTGCAAAAAATGTAATAAAAGGTTACAAACGGTATTAGATGTGAAGTGTTGCTTTTCGGGCTACCACTACAATGTGCAACTCCTGAATTAAGTGATGTAGAATTAGAAAATAGTGATAAAACAGGCTGGACTTGCTTTGCGTGTATAGGCCTAGGAATTGGCGAAGCTATTACCAGTGGCGGTGATCTGTTTAAAGCTGGGAAGCCTTTGAACATCCAAGAAGAGGTAGTGATGTTGAATTAGAAAACGACATACTTGCGCGTCTGGTAAAAAGTCTCGACAGTGAGAACAAACTAAAAGTGAGAAAATATCGTTGCTCGAAAAACAATCGGGCAATCATCACAGCACTGCACACATGTTGAGTTACAACCGCCGCCATCAAGTAAGCCTTCATTCCGTGACGTAGTGAAAGAATAACAAAAACATCAAACAAACATGTGATTATTATTAAACGAACTCGGAACCAAACATACCAAGTTACCGAGACGACCGTCAAAAGAAGCTATTAACCCTGCCAAAACTGGAATAAGTAACACAGGCAGGTTTCCAGTGGCGGCATGCTGTTGAAAGTGCGACTCAGAGGCTGATATGTTGAAGTTGAAATCTAGGGCAGAAGGCAGTTCTGGGCACGGCTACAAAATCGAAATACCTCCTAAATTAAACCCGAGACCTGGCGATCGTCGGCATAATGAATAATGAAGACACTCTCGAAAAGTTGCACAGTGCAAATTATGGACAATAACAAAATGCTTGATGTAAAATTTTTCTGATTTTGTTCTTAAAATGGTTCACAAATATGTGAAAATAATCTCATCAACATTATTGTGGGGGTGGATCCAGCAACGAGGAAGGCTCTACTTGAAGCAGGAGTGTACATGTCGTGGCAAAGATGCAAAGTGTTATGACCATATCCATGTCCGCCGTTGCTTTAAACTGTTCTGGCTACGGCCACGCTGCGTCACAGTGCACAAACAAATCTGCATGCCCAAAATGCGGAGGGTAACATGAATCTAAAGACTGTACATCAACCTTGCTGAAGTGCGTCAATTGCAAACCAGCTTGCATTAAAACCAGGTGCCGGCACAAAGAAAGTTGACTACAACCCCGCTGCATTCGATAGAGTGTGCCCTGTCCTTCACCGTATTGAAGACAGCCATCGGGAGCGTACAAACTATGCCCAGCAATGACTAGATAAAGATACGCAATCTACGCCCACGGATGGAGTTTCCCAGGTAACTTTCCCACGAAGCCGCCCACGTATTCCGAGCCCCGCTCGAATCAAATCTCGAGGCCCAGGCCTTCTCGAACTCTTACAATAATGCATTAAAACATTCAGTGTTTAATGAAAAAGACAGTAGATTTGGAAACAGCATTGTTCTGTCCGAGTGGAGCCCTTTCTCAAATTGTGTGCCTAACTGAACACTGGTTACGAAGATTAGACTGTGCGCATGTGAAAATTGGAAATCTCAATATTGTAAGCCAATTTTGTAGGGAAGAATTTAAGAAAGGTGGTTCAATGGTTCTATGTGATGAGTCTTTGGGGGCCTCAATAGGCAAGATATTGTATCTCATAGTGTAGAGAAACACTTTGAATGTTCGGCAGTTGAATGCAAGATTGGCTGCAACCACATCATTGTGATTTGCGTATATCGGTCACCTAGTGGAGATAAACAAATGTTTTTAGACAAGATCAGGCAGACTTTGGACTTAGCTTTTACTGTTACATGTGACATTATCCTTTGTGGAGACATAAATATAGATTTTATGATAGATAATGGAATTAAACGACAGCTGTTTATACTGTTGAGCCAATACAATCTGACAGCCACAGTCCAAGATCCTACACGTATCACGAGGACGAGCTGCTCGGTAATCGATAATATTTTCATTAATAACAACAATCATTCCCTAGGTACAAAGGTAATTGAGCTAGGTCTCTCGGACCACAGAGCACAAGTGCTATCCATTAGTATGTCCGCTGACATAGATTTGGATACAGTCCTATATACTTGCCGCTACACATCACAGCAAGTTTGTTTATTTAATCTTTCACTAGCAAATAGTCGTTCTGTTACCAGTCCCTATTCCTATGCACGTGAATTAGACGAAGAATTTAATTCCTTCCATGAAGGTTTCGTAGATAGTTTTCAAGAAACATTCCCGTTAAGACGTACCACTATAAAAAAAGTGAAACCTCCCTGGCTAACACGGGGGATTGAAACATCACGCAAAAAGTTACGTACTTTGGCTGTGCTTAACAAGAGTTGTACACACCCAGACAACAAGCAATATTTCAAGAGGTACAGGTGGACCTACTCAAAGGTTATCAAGTTAGTGAAAAAACTTCATCACGACTCCCTGGTTGTAGGCGCGACAAATAAATCGCAAGCAATGTGGTCCATTGTGCGTTCTGTGACAGGCCGGAAGGATGCGAGTAAGGGGGAGAATGTTTGTTAATCAAGCAATAATGAAACAGTGGAAAATCCAACAGCTATAACGAACATGTTCAATTCTTATTTTATCGACAGTGTTCAAAATATTATTACCTCTCTTAATGGTGTCGATCATTCTAAAATAGACCACCCTCGTCTGTTTTTATCAATATATTTAAGACCACTTACTTTTGGTGAGATGAGACAAATCATCTCAAATTTGAAAAACAAAAGATCCTGTGGTATGGATGGGGTTCCGTACTTCATTGTGAAACTTTGTATTGAAAACTTGGTTGTATCTCTAACCCACATAGTCAATAAATCTCTTAGCAGTGGCATTTTTCCAGCTGCCCTAAAAACAGCTATAGTGAAACCGATACATAAAAAAGGTAGCAAATGTGATATCTCAAACTATAGACCCATAAGCCTTTCATCTGTCTTCTCAAAGATTTATGAGAAAGCAATGCTCCTTAGACTTTTACCCTTCTTGGAAAAAAATAATGTCATAAATACAGCACAGAATGGCTTCGTCAATGGCAAATGTACAGAGACAGCAATTTTCAACTTGGTGGAGAATACCATAAATGGTTTGGATAAACGTAAGAAGGTTATGGGGCTCTTCGTTGATCTGAGCAAAGCTTTTGATACGATTAACCATGACCTACTGCTAAGGAAACTTGAACTTTATGGTATTAGAGGCGTTGCTCTTGATTGGTTTCGTTCATACTTAACCGGCAGACAACAACTGGTGGAGGTGGCCCATAGAGGGGAAGACGGAACCTTGAAACATTACAGATCAGATAAAGTTTGTGTGAAGACTGGGGTGCCTCAAGGCTCAGTTCTGGGTCCTGTACTTTTCATTTTGTATGTGAACCATCTACCTGACAAGCTTCCAGACTGTATTCCAATCCAATACGCAGATGACACAACTGCTTTGATCATAAATGACTCTGTGTGCGGTTTAGTAGACGATGCTCTGTCAACTTTAAATGATATGGAAATATATTTTGAGAGTAATCAAATGATGCAGAACTCTACAAAACCGACAGCATCTATTTTCATGCCAAACTGTCAGAAAGACCCTCTGTTATAACGCCACAAGGTGTTCTTAAACTCTCTAGTCAGGTTCTAGACCAGCACTTGGGATGGACTCATCATGTTGGTTACATAAACAATAAATTGGCTTCCATATGTTTCGCCATTAGGTGTATTGTGAAAGTATGTTCACTTGATGTCGTGAAGAGTGTCTACTACGCTAATTGTCATTCTGTTGTACGCTATGATATCACAGTGTGGGTAACTCCATTGATGCGCCCAGTACTTGTTTACTGCAGAAAGATGTTCTGAGAATAATGGCAGGTGCCAGGCCAAGGTCACATTTTGAGAAACTGTTCGAACAATTCAGCATACTAGCCTTGCCTTGCATTCACATTCAGTCTTGTGCCATGTTTGTGATGATGAATATGAAACTGTTTTTAACCAATATTTTAAAGCATGACCATAACACTAGGCATAAAGGAAACCTCCAGGCACGACACCATAGTTCAACTCTTCATTCTGGAGGCCCCTTTCATATGTATACTATAATCTTCAATCGACTTCCATGTAACATCAAATCTCTTTCGAATATGACCACTTTCAGACTAGCTTTAAATTTATATCTTCAGGAACATTGTTTTTACTCTACATCTGACTACCTCCACGATGTTGTTCCAACATAAGACTGTGTGTGATCCTACAAACTGTGATATCTAATACATATTTGACTTGTTATAAACTATGTACCGTATTTCTGTACACATGTAATAATAACCAATAAATCAATAAATCAAAGATATGTCAGAGATGATTCAGGTATAATTCTTCAAAAAGCATTAGTTATGGCTACCATAGTTACGAGCAAATTGTTTGGATAACTAGCACCAATTAACGTTTGTGATACCGGAAAATGAATTTTAGTTGAATTAAAAGACAATTCGTTTATATTTCACTTTTAATTACCTATTGTAATACTGGCCCTAAGAATATAGAATGGTGAACCAAGCACAAAGACTGGAAAACCTGGAAAAGTCAGGGATTTTTTTGTCTGGAATTTACTCAAAATGTAAAAAGACATGCATTATGACACCATTGAATGATTAGTCTCCTACTGTTAATCTAGTTCTGAGAATCATATTGTACGTGATTTCTGGATTGTCCTCATTTCCCATCCAAAAATCTCCAAAAATGTTTTTTTTATTTAATTTCAATTTGTTGAAACCGAAATTGAATTTGTGAACAATTTTTCCTATATTATAATCGACGGGAAAGCCAAAGTTTCAGACTGGAAAAGTATAATTTTCCATCTGGAAAACCTGGAAAAGTCAGGGAATTTTGTAATGGAAAATTTGTAGACACCCTGTTTAAACAAATCGAATCGATTCTTGATTGAAAAACGTCCATCTCTCTATAAAAGCCTCGGCCGACCAACTTGAAGCGCCAAGTCTAGTGAAATGAGCGCCTAGTTGGATAACGAGGCAATCAACAAGTCGGCGCAATGGCACGGCACGGCTCAGATGAAGCGAGCTGGAGGAAATCACATCACATCTTGACTCGTAAGTCGATTAGAGCAACGCTCGACAGATTTAACAAGGTTATAAAACCTGGAGAATACTGTGTATAATATCACGCTGATATTCAGATTTATGCAAAGCGTTTGATTCAGTTTCAGCCTGCTGAGCAGATTAGATGAGTGAACACAGGCTTGGCTATGAGGGGTGCGCCTGTTGTCATAAGGGTAACGGTGAATACCCCGGCTAATAATATTTAGGGATCCAATATAAGAAACACAGTAACTTGAGGATAAATGGCAGCTATTTATTTCAACTCGTAAGGTTACAGTGTATAGGCAGAGCATCCGTGGATGGCTACCAGACGAAGGGCCGTGGATCACTTACAGTTTACTTATAATTTTGATACACAGTTTGCCATAATAATTAGATGAGCGTAGCGAAGATTTTCATTCCATATACCGAAAAATTTTGGGCTTGGTTTTATGTTTTTTTTTTTTTTTTTTTTTTTTTTTTTTTTGTGTGTGTAATTTTGTACGCGGCATACAGGTCAGGAAAAAGTTTCAACCAACTCGAAACTTTTTTCCTAAATTGGTGTTATACCAGAATAGGTTGGGATTGTTTTTCAGAAAAATCGGTCAAACGGTGTCTCCGGAAAAAAATTGGAAAGTATGGGAATTCCCCATTAGAATAGGCCGGGGAGAAATACTTGGAAAACCAAAATTTTCCAAAAGCTCTCAAATTTATACTGAATGTGGAAAGATCTATCATACATATTTTAAGCGATTGTGAGACAATCGGATGTGAAACGACGAAGAAAACTCATTTTTATGTACTTTTTTCCACATCAATAAAAGCAATTAAGAAAGCAATTAAGAAACTATTAAATGTGAGCAACAAGTGTCACCAATAAATTAAAACGTTTAAAATCTGTGATGGATATGAAGAAGGCACTGGTATAATTGTTTGGAAACCAAGGTCTATATACCAACAGACAGCCGCGGTTTTAAACCTTTGAAGTGATCCATGGCCTGTATATGTACATTGAGCTGACAAAATGTTCTTAATTCTACATTTCCATACTTCTAAGCTCATCTCACAACGCATATAAGGCGTTTTCCTAGTTAGATGAGCGTAGCGAAGATTTTCATTCCATATACCGAAAAAATTTGGGCTTGGTTTTTTTTTTTTTTTTTTTTTTTTTTTTTTTTTTTTTTTTTTTTTTTTTTTTTTGTGTAATTTGTACGCGGCATACAGGTCAGGAAAAGTTTTAATCAACTCGAAACTTTTTTTACAAATTGGTGTTATACCAGAATAGGTTGGGATGTTTTTCAGAAAAATAGGTCGAACGGATTTTCCGGAAAAAAATCGGAAAGTATGAAAATTCCCCATAAGAATAGGCCGGGGGAGAAATACTTGGAATTTTATTTTTTTTCAAAAGCTCTCAAATTCATACTGAGTGTGGGAAGAACTATCATACACACTTTAAGCGACTTATGGAACAATCGGATGTGAAACAACGAAGAAAACTCATTTTTAATGTACTTTCTTACACATCAATAAAAGCAATTAAGAAAAGCAATTAAGAAACTATTAAATGTGAGCAACAAGTGTCACCGATAAATTAAAACGTTTAAAATCTGTGATGGATATGAAGAAGGCACTGGTTTAATTGTTTGGAAACCAAGGTCCATATACCAACAGACAGCCGCGGTTTTTAAAGCTTTGAAGTGATCCATGGCCTGTATATGTACATTGAGCCGACCAAATATTCTTAATTCTACATTTCCATACTTCTAAGCTCATCTCACAACGCATATAAGGCGTTTTCCTAGTATACAAACACTCCACCCTATTGGCTATTTACAAAATGGTACAGAATGATTGGTTGCTGGACTTGACCTAAATTGAGTGCTCCTCCCCCAGCAACATCATTGACAACCATTTCAGACAAAAGACTATATTCTAAAAGAAGCTAAGTGCAGATGAACCTGGTTGTAACTTAAATTTATCTAACAATGTTTGAAACGAAGACATGACAACCAGTATACCAGAAACCATGGAATAACAATAATAATACATCCTCGATAAAACTGAAAGATGCTATTCATATTTCGTTGGCATTATAACGAAAGGTTTACAAAGAATACAAAAAGGTAATACAATATTGTCTAGAAGGACCAGACGGCATGCTGCAGGGTGGTCGCGGATTGGGGTCTTCACACGGTAGAGAAGAGACGAAGTGCAGTCGAATGGCTATCCGACTGGGTTGTCAGGAATTATCGAATTTATGGAGTAAGTTCGAACGTTCGAGGATGAGAGAAGATAAACCTGACCATGACATATCGCTAAAAGCTTTCATTTAATTAGATGAGCGTAGCGAAGATTTTCATTCCATATACCGAAAAATTTTGGGCTTGGTTTTTATGTTTTTTTTTTTTTTTTTTTTTTTTTTTTTTTTGTGTAATTTTGTACGCGGCATACAGGTCAGGAAAAAATTTCAATCAACTCGAAACTTTTTTTACAAATTGGTGTTATACCAGAATAGGTTGGGATTGTTTTTCAGAAAAATCGGTCAAACGGATTTCCGGAAAAAAATCGAAAAGTATGGAATTCCCATAAGAATAGGCCAGGGGAGAAATACTTGGAATTTTATTTTTTCAAAAGCTCTCAAATTTATACTGAGTGTGAAAAAGATCTATCATACCTATTTTAAGCGATTTATGGAACAATCGGATGTGAAATAACGAAGAAAACGCGTTTTTAAGGTACTTTTTTACACATCAATAAAAGCAATTAAGAAAGCAATTAAGGAACTATTAAATGTGAGCAACAAGTGTCACCAATAAATTAAAACGTTTAAAATCTGTGATGTATATGAAGAAGGCACTGGTATAATTGTTTGGAAACCAAGGTTTATATACCAACAGACAGCCGCGGTTTTTAAACCTTTGAAGTGATCCATGGCCTGTATATGTACATTGAGCTGACAAAATGTTCTCAATTCTACATTTCCATACTTCTAAGCTCATCTCACAACGCATATAAGGCGTTTTCCTAGTTAGATGAGCGTAGCGAAGATTTTCATTCCATATACCGAAAAATATTGGGCTTGGTTTTTATTTTTTATTTTTTTTTTTTTTTGTGTGTAATTTTGTACGCGGCATACAGGTCAGGAAAAATTTTCAATCAACTTGAACCTTTTTTTATAAATTGGTGTTATACCAGAATAGGTTGGGATTGTTTTTCAGAAAAATCGGTCGAACGGTTTTTCCGGAAAAAAATTGGAAAGTATGGAAATTCCCCATAAGAATAGGCCAGGGGAGAAATACTGGGATTTTTTTTTTCAAAAGCTCTCAAATTCATACTGAGTGTGGAAAGATCTATCATTCATATTTTAAGCGATTTATGGAACAATCGGATGTGAAATAACGAAGAAAACGCATTTTTAATGTACTTTTTTACACATCAATAAAAGCAATTAAGAAACTATTAAATGTGAGCAACAAGTGTCACCAATAAATTAAAACGTTTAAAATCTGTGATGGATATGAAGAAGGCACTGGTATAATTGTTCGGAAACCAAGGTTTATATACCAACAGACAGCCGCGGTTTTTAAATCTTTGAAGTGATCCAAGGCCTGTATATGTAGGCCTACATTGAGCTGACCAAATGTTCTTAATTCTACATTTCCATACTTCCAAGCTCATCTCACAACGCATATAAGGCGTTTTCCTAGTATTTAGAATAACAAAAGTAAAAGTGGCTGCAGTATTCGAACCCTGTCTCCCCCTCATTAAGAGCATACGCCCTGTGATGTCTCATGCCTGTTCAGCAAGGTCTGCGATCTGTTGGCTTACTCTTTCAATTATACCAACCCTTTATTCTGTCTCCGTATCTTCTTACACATCGTATTCTTCCATCTGTTTATCCGACATTGTATTGCTTCATGAATTATGTGTAAACCTTTCGTTAAAATGCCGACAAAATATGAATATGGTTTTTAGTTGTAGGCCTATATTGAGGATGTATTATTGTATTTATTTTTATGTTTTCTGGTATTCGATTGACATTTCATCGTTCCGAACATTGTGGATCTGAACATGATTTACAACCAGGTTCTTGAATTTCAACTTATAACTTCTTCTATAATATAGTCTTTGTCGGTAAAGTCTTTGTCGGAGAACGAATTTGCAATGATGCTGTTGGAGGGGGGTGCATTAAATTCAGGTCAAGTCCAGCAGCCAATCATTGTGCACCATTTTGTAAGTAGCCAATAGGGTGGAGTGTACGAATAATATTTTGGAAAACGTTGTAGCAAAATTAAAAGTAAACTTCAAGTGATCTACGGACATTCGTCTGGTAACCATCCACGGATGCTCTGCCTGTATAATACTGTAATGTTACAAGTTCAATAAATAGTTTCCATTCATTCGTAAATTACTGTGTTTTTATGTTGG
Source organism: Brachyptera putata (assembly GCA_907164805.1). Lineage (NCBI taxonomy): Eukaryota > Metazoa > Arthropoda > Insecta > Plecoptera > Taeniopterygidae > Brachyptera > Brachyptera putata. Next base: position 748,677 of record OU015467.1, on the reverse strand, counting down.
ATCCCTGATTAATCTTAGCCGGGGTAATTAGAGCTCTTTCAGCCTTATCCACTGGGCAACGAGGAGGTCCTGAGA
>OU015467.1:701102-743602 GCA_907164805.1 Brachyptera putata | reverse complement strand
TTTATTCATCGGAAAGATAGAAATATTAGTTGAAAAATGTTGCCTTGTCGAAGTCACGGCTTTCTAGATTCATTGACATCGGATGAAGTTCATTTCAAATGATCAAGGTTTGTAGAGTTTTCTATTATACTTTATATAGACACCTCGCTCATCGTACAACGCACATCCTGCGTTTGCCTTGTTGGTAGAATATTATAAAGTTTACTTCCTGAAATTTTGAGATCTGTGCCGTATAGTTCGCGTTGTAATAGTGTGTATCATTCTGGTGTTCATATTCTGGAATAATATGAATTATTTCAGAGAGTTTATTCTGTACATCATCTCGCCCAACCTAATCTTACGGTGTTTCAGAAGCTCTGAGATAATGCTGCTTGAAAATGGTCTCACTGATATCACCCAAATAACACAGTTCTTATGTGGACGAGTCTACGTGTGAGGCCTGGTTCACAGTTGAAATATGGAATAGTGGTTATGGAATAGCAATAGTGTTATAGGTTATAAGCGAAATGGATGATGGCGTTTCCATGTAACCGTTCACAGTAAGAAACTGGTTATAGTGATCAGCTTATAAGTCGTGAGCAAGATGCACTGAGGGTTGCGTTGGCCTTATGGTCAGTACATGCCTGCTCAAGGCCGACTGGACTCAAAATCAGCTGACCTAAACGCCATTAGTGTCGGTATTGCATGTAGCACTTCTTTATCGACTGAGCTGTGACGTATCGATGTGCGAGTGAGGATGTTGAGCCGATAACAAAGTATTCTGCAAACTAATCACCATTCAGATGTCGACTCCTCAATCGATCTGTCATCTCGTGAGTAGGTTGATACTTCATTCATTTATTCAGTCGGTTAGGAAAACATCAACACACATCTGCATGGATCTCATCGTCACCCAGTATTTACTTTCAATCACAATTCAGTCACTGATTATTATTTAACTGCGATGAATGTTTGATATTCGGACTGGATTGGTTTCTAGACAGAAACGTGCGAGCGTTATAGTTGGCTCTCGTCAAGTCACTGCGCAGACTCGAGACCTTCAGCCACATGTTTCATCCCTCTTCAATATTCATACTTCAGAAATCACTGTTTGGGTGTTGAGATCGCCCTCGTGGTGCTCCGTGCTAACGATCCTACCTTCCATCGCAACGCGCTCGCAAATCATTAGATGAGCGTTAGCGAAGATCGCCACTCAACTTTTATACGGAGCTTTGTCTTTTGTCTTTTTTTTTTTCTGGTTGTTTGTAAGCACTGCACAGGTCGCAAGGTTTGACCGATCAACATGAAACTTTTTTTATTCAAGCAACTTATCTAACTTCGAACCCTATAGTTTTTTGGGTAGAATCGATTGGACCATTTTTGAGAAACCTGATCTAGAAGTTTCTAAAAAACCCATGAGATTTGGCTGGGCAGAAAAAATTGAAAACTGAAATCTCTCCAATATAATTCAAATTTTCTCCAAATGTGAACACAGAATTGATACATATTAATAAAAATTGACGTGTAATTCGGACCAGCCGTTTCGAAGAAAATAATTTGATACATGTTTTTTATTTACAGAAAAGATAGAAATATTAGTGGAAAAATATTGCATTGTTAAATTCACGGCTTCCTAGATACATTGGCATCGGATAAAGTTCATTTGATATGATCAAGGTGTGTAGAGTTTCGCTCATCTTACAACGCACATTCCGCGTTTGCCTAGTATAGCAGAAAAATGTTACATTATTAATTTCACGGCTCTCTAGATTCGTTGGTATCGAATGAAGTTTACTTTATATGAACAAGGTATGTAGAGTTTTAGATTTTACTTTCTAGATACCTCGCTCATCTTACAACACACATTCTGCATTCGCGTAGCAATAGAATTTGGAAACGGGTTACAAATAAGTTCAAGGAGAGGGGTAAGAATGAAAGTGGAGAAAGTGGATGGATAAATATGGATCCATTCAAAGCACGACGCGAGAATGGAATGAGTTGGAAGAAGATATAAAGAATATAACGAAGAGCAGTGAGTTAACAAATCAAGTGATTTATTCAAAGTATAATTTTATTGCTTATGTTTGATTGTAATTTCATGAGAATAATCATCACCACCTGTTTAAGAACAATCTGTTATGATCGAGTGAATAAAAGTGGATGAATAAATAGATCCCCAGCCACAATTGGGGAACAGGTATTAGGTTCCAAGTTTCGAAGTTGATAATAAAACCCCTGAATTTAGAACCGATTCACTCCATTTCAACGAGCACGTGCTAAGACGATGTTTCAATGACAGTGTAAGACCTCTGAATTCCCCGGCTATCAATATTTAGGGATCCCAACACAGGAACTCGGGAACAAATGAGAACAATTCATCAACTCGCAAAATTACAATGTCATAGATAGGCAGAGCATCCGTAGATGATAACCAGACGAAGGTCCGTAGACTACTTGAAGTTTAGTTATAATTTCGATACACAGTTTCTCCAAAATATATTACAAACACTCCACCCTATTGGCTACTTATAAAATGGAAACAGAATGATTGGTGGCTGGACTTGACCTAGATGGACAAGATCCTCCCCCAGCACGAACACTGAAAACTTCATCAATTCTGCCGACAAAGACTAAATTCAAAAGAAGCTAAGTTGAGTTTGAAGAACCTGGGTGTAAATTAAATCCAGATACACAATGTCCGAAATGAAGAAATGACGATCAATAAACCAAAGACATGAAATAACTATATAGAATATAGTCTTTGTCGGCAAAAATGAGGAAGTTTTGAAAATGAAAACTGAAAATCTTACCCGTGCTCAGGATCACCTGAGTCTGCTCTCAGGATGAACCGATCAGGACTGTCTGGAGGAGCTTTCGTAATTCGTAATAATGATTGGATGAGCGTAGTGAAGATTACCATTTCATATACCGAAAAAGTTTGGACTTGGTTTATATGTCTTTTTTTTTTCAATTTTGTACGCGGTATACAGGTCAGGAAAATTTACCTAGTAAAATCTCCACAAAAATAACCTAGGGGGAAAATACTCGAAAAACGAAAATTCTTCAAAGCTCTTAAATTCGAACAGAATATGACAAATGACTGACATACACGTTTCACAATATTTTCCCAGCAATCGGAAGAGCAGTACAAAGAAAACGCAATAAAAGTATTCATTTTATCGAAAATCAGGATCAACAGGCTTGGCAATGTACATGCGACAGGTTGCTCTATAAATATCAAAAAGTTGCAGGTAAGGTTTTCAAACATTCGAAGTAGGCCTGATCCAAGGTTTATATATTACATGTAGATTGAGCTGACAGAAATTTTCCATTCTATATTTCCACTCTTTTGAGCTCATCTCACAATGCACATTGTGTACAGCGAACTCGGCAATTTTTTTATTATTATTATAAATGCTGCTTAACGACCCCACCAACAGCTAGGTTATACGGGGGTACGAATGAGCGGGTGATAATGAAACGATGAAGTGATGATAAGTGAAAGGACGTTTACAAAAACCCATGCCTTATGCGGGATTCGAACCCACGCTCAACGGTGACTTCAGTTACTAACGCTAGCGATAGTTGACTTAGCCACCGGGGCGGCTTCGGCAACATCTGATGTTGCGTAATAACAAACGATTGACAGAGAATATAATATAAACTGCAAGGAAGAATCTACTCTGTTCATCTTATAACTTACTCGGCTCATTGTTAGATAGTTTGATGAGATTGATCCCGACAGCTTCGAGAGATATTAAACTCGATTTACAGGAATATATTGCCGGTGCTGACTCATTGCACGTCATCGATCACAAGCAGTGGCGTGGGCAGACCGCCACTGTTCGACACATCACCCTGGAACTTGACTGCAACTAACAAGACGTCATGAACCCCCCTAATTCCAGAGGAAACTGGGAATCTTCATGCTTATTTCAGACGTTTTCGCTAACCGTTCGTCCTTCAGGAGTTGGCCATTCGTGACGTAGACATTTCACGTACGATTCTGTTCACGGCTCTGTGAGGAATCTTCCCCCGTATAACCTAGCTGTTGGTGGGGTCGTTGAGCAGCACTTTAGAACAACAACTGTGAGGAATCGTTGAGTCTACCACACGACTCATGGTTGTGGACAAAAATTGGTTTGTGATTTTTGAAACCGAGAAGAAGATTTCTAATTTTATCTTGAATTAGGGAAATGAATATCGTGGTTATTCGTTAGAACCCAGCTTCAGGGTTGTGTTGCCGTTCGAGCAAGTAGATAGAGTACATGAAGAGTGAATAATAACTCACATGCTATTCGTATGGAGCCTAAATTCTCCCGGATCTGATTTCAATACTATTCTGTATGGTGTTATGGATATATTGACTTTTTCATCGAATGAGCGACAGCGAAGGAACCCATCCCACACTTATGGAGCTTTTCTGTGTGTCTTCTTCCTTAGATGAGCGTAGCGAAGATTTTCATTCCATATCCATATATTATAACTGTAAAAAGTTTTTGGAAATAAAGAAATTATTATTATTATTATTATTATACCGAAAAATTTTGGACTTGGTTCTTATGTTTTTTTTTTTTTTTTTTTTTTTTTGTGTGTAATTTTGTACGCGGCATACAGGTCAGGAAAAAAGTTTCAATCAACTCTAAACTTTTTTCCTAAATTGGTGTTATACCAGAATAGATAGGGATTGTTTTTCAGAAAAACGGTCGAACGGTGTCTCCGGAAAAAATTTGGAAAGTATGGAAATTCCCCATAAGAATAGGCCGGGGAGAAATACTTGGAAAACCAAAATTTTCCAAAAGCTCTCAAATTTATACTGAATGTGGAAAGATCTATCATACATATTTTAAGCGATTTGTGAGACAATCGGATGTGAAACAACGAAGAAAACTCATTTTGAATCTACTTTTCTACACATCAATAAAAGCAATTAAGAAAGCAATTAAGAAACTATTAAATGTGAGCAACAAGTGTCACCAATAAATTAAAACGTTTAAAATCTGTGATGGATATGAAGAAGGCACTGGCTAATTGTTTGGAAACCAAGGTTTATATACCAACAGACAGCCGCGGTTTTTAAACTTTTGAAGTGATCCATGGCCTGTATATGTACATTGAGCCGACCAAATATTCTTAATTCTACATTTCCATACTTCTAAGCTCATCTCACAACGCATATAAGGCGTTTTCCTGGTTGTACCACAGCACGGGTCGCACGGTTCAACCGATCGATATGGAACTTTTTCTTTACACGCGAACTTGTTCAACTTGGAAATGTACAGTTACAAATTATGACAAACATCATCTCAAAGTTTCTGGAAATCCCATCGGATCAGGCCGAGCAAGAAAATGTGGAAAATAAAGTATCTTCACCTAACCTAAGCCGCACATACTACTTCAAATTTGCACTTGATGTAATCACGGAAATAATACACAATTTGGACCAGCTGTTTCAAACAAGATATTTTCATAAATGTGTTTCATTCACCTGGATTGAAATAATAACAGACAAATGTTGCAAAGATGGATTCATGGTTTCCTTGATTCGATATTAACCGATTGAAGTATATTTGATATGATCAAGGTGTGAAGAGTTTTCGATTATACTTTATCTAGCTAGCCTCTCGAGTGTTCATGGCGTGATAATTGGGAACGACAGCTCGTGTATTGTGTTGAGGGAGGGGCGGGGGGAGGGGGAGGGGGAGGGGGGACCACAAGTGGTGTGAGGGGCGGTAAGGAGGAGCGGATGACGCGGAGGCGGAACTAGAAACTATCGAATGGAACGTGTGGAGATCTATGTAACAACATAACCTATAACATACGATTGTGTGTAATCCTTTGAACCAGGGGGCTCCAAACGTTTCAGCCCAAGGGCCACACTGGTTCCTTCTCCAAGTCCCAAGGCCAAACGTAGAGCAACGCCATCTAATGAGAAAGTACCTGAATCTCATCAATTCTGATTACAGTGTTTAATTCCGTTATGTTAATTACCTATGTATGACACTGATCCGACTATAGTTATGCATGATCACTTGTATTGTAAATTGTACAATGTAATTAGAATAAAGTATGTCGGGCGTGACTGGTGCTGCTCGCGTGCCAGTGTTTGGATATCCCTGCTCTGAATGTTTTAATTTCATTTTATTCACATTTTGGTTTCAATAGAGGCCTCCGAACCTCGATCCAGAGGATACCCGACTGTACGCCACTGAGTCTAAGATATCTGGACCAAGAAGAATTCTCTTCTCGACTTCATCCTTGACTTGATAATGGAATATCTTCACGTGTCATTTTGTTTGAGCTCTTTGGAATGTCATTTTCAATGAAGAGAAGATTGTACAAAGATTGGACGAGCGACATATCGTGTCATGAGTGGGAATTCAAATTATTCCAGAATTAGATCAATTATTCGCAGTGGAATCATTTCCATGAGGGCGCATATAGACTTGGGCAGAGATACTCATAAAATGTGTCTTGGATACTAAATGAGACTCTTCTGAACCACTAAAAGTTACAAGATACAAATACTTCAAATCAAGAGTCCATGGGAGTCGATTCGAGGGAATATCAGGGTTTTGTGATAACTTTTGAACGGTGTAAGATATCTAAATTATAAAACCGAGGTAACACAGATAATTTAAAATACTTTCTAGATGATGCACGAAAGAACCATTCATCTCAAATTGCCCGATTGTCAGGCGTATACGCTCATAAATACACATGTTTGAGCGTATACGCCTGACAATCAGGTGATGTGAGATAAATAGTTATAAGTTTATTACTTACACCATCTTGAAGGTTTAACAAGTATGGTATGGTTTACCCATACATGAAAGTAAGGGTAAAGACTGCTTCGAGTGGTACCAATTCAGCACATTTTATGTTATTTCTTCAAAATGGCTGACCCGATCAAGCTGAAAATTTCCAGATTTGTGTATCAAAATGTAATTTACCTTGACGCAAAATTTCATTTTTTGGAACATTAAAATATTTTCTTTTTTTTTCCGCTTAGTTATTCTGATGGGTATTTTTGAAATTTCTGAAATTCATGAAGAAAGTTATCACCCGATAATGCCACAAAACTATACAGATCTAAGCTAGATGAGGAACCATATTGAAAAGAAGTTTGAAGTTGATTGCTGTAGCCGTTTGACCTGTGCACACAGAAAAATGAGAAGAAACGAACACCAATTATTTTCAGTATGTCAAATTGAATCCTCGCTAAATCTCGTCTAATTATCTCCTGTTCCAAGAGTCAATCAAACAGTAGGTATTGCATTTTGTTTCGTTTTGTCCACAACTATAAATTATCACCAACAATTCTGTTTCGGAATAATTTATGAAATTTTGATCACACAATGTCCAATGTGAATATCGCTCAACAAACGTTCTCACTACGGACGGAATGTGACATCTAAAAGATCGATGAAGAGCCTCCTGAATGCAGCCCGCAGAGCATCAGTCGCGCCAGCACACGCGTGAACGCAGCCCGCAACGCAAGTGTCGCGGCAGCACTGGCAGGAACGGCGCTAGCGTTGTGTTTACAGGGGCTGGAAGTTGATGGTATGTATTTGTAACTAGTGGGCCCATCGTCATAACATTATTGCATACTCACTACTGAAGTGATTTATTTGAATAACTAGGAAAACGCCATATATGCGTTGTTAGACGAACGGATAGTAATACTATGGGTAAAAATGTGTAAAAACTGCTTAGAGTGGTACCAATTCAGCACATTTTATGTTTTGCCTTCAAATTGGCTCACCCTATCAAGCTGAAAATTCCCAGAAATGTGTATCAAAATGTAATTCAACTTCACGCAAAATTTCATCGTTTGGGAAAATAAAAATATATTTTTTTTTCCATGTTATTCTAATGAGTATTTTTGAAATTTCTAAAATTCATGAAAAAAAAATTGCCGATAATGCCACAAAACTATACAGATCTAATTTAGATGAGGAACCATATTGAAAAAAAGTTTAAAGATGATAGCTGTAGCCGTTTGACCTGTGGAGAACCGACCATAACAAAAAAAAAAAACATAAAAACGAATGCGAATTCTTGTCAGTATGTCAAATTGAATCCTGGCTAAAGCTCGTCTAATTAACCAACAGTATTGAATTATCTTGGAAGGCAGTATTCATCAATGTATTCGTCCTCTCCACATGCCACTGGTTGTCAGTGATTGTGCAGTCGGCCCTTACAGTCAGTCAGGCTCGAGAGTCGGTCCTCGTATATTAGCCCTCTTCAGCCACTTGATCACTGGAGTATTATCTGTCAAACTGCCATTGGTTCACTAGTCACTAGACCACTGACTCATCGTCACGGCCAAATCATATCTTGGATTAAAGCCAGGAAAATATGAAGGTGAAACTTTCAGCGGGATGTTCACTGATGGATGATCGAACGAGCACAATTGTAGAAGCGTTTGATGGAAGAGATTGTCATTATTACCGAGACTTGTGTTCTGCTGCGCGCGCAGCTCGGCTAGGGCTATTAGGCCTCTGAGTGCGAACATCCCTCACTGGGTTTGATGTCCAGTGGGGGGGGGGGGGGGGGGCACGTGACTAGGAGGGGACTAGAAGCACGCTGGCCGGCGCTCAGCCGAGAAGTTCGTCTCAAGGCTGTTTGTCATGTACTCGTGGCGTTCATTCGTGTTCATTCAACGCAAGAGCTGCGTTCGCTTCAATTATTGCAAAACAAACAGTGAAATATGACTCTTTAGATGAGCATTAGCGAAGATTTCCACTCAACTCTTACCGAGCTTTGTCTGTCTGTTTGTTTGTTTGTTTGTTTGTTTGTAAGCACTGCACAGGTCGCAGGGTTTGACCGATCAACATGAAAACGCCATATATGCGTTGTTAGACGAGCGAATAGTAATAGAATGGGTAAAAATGGGTAGAAACTGCTTCGAGTGGTACCAATTCAGCACATTCTATGTTTTTTATTCAAAATGGCTGACCCGATCAAGCTGAACATTTTCAGGAATGTGTATCAAAATGTAACTTCACGCAAAATTTCATTTTTTTGGAAAATATGATTATTTTTTTTCCGCTACGGTATGTTATTCTAATGGTATTTCTGAAAATTTCTAAAATTACTAAAAAAAAAACGTTACCCCCCGATAATGCCACAAATCTATACAGATCCAAGTTAGATGAGGAACCATATTGAAAATACGTTTGAAGTTGATAGCTTTAGCCGTTTGACCTGTGGAAAACCGACAAAAAAACATAAAAAAAATAATAATAATAAAAAAAAAGAAAGAAAAACGAACACCAATTTGTTCAGTATGTCAAATTGAATGCTCGCTAAAGCTCGTCTAATAATTCTTAGGTATCAATATTAATTTTATATCATATACCAGAGCACCAAAAACACCATGTTTTTCTTACTAAGATAATTTATGGCCACATTCATCCTCAATTTAGTCCAGCGTTGGGATTCTGTATCTTGATGTCGATTGGGATCGACAATTTTCATCGACAAATCAGCTAGTTCCCGATCTGTATCGTTACGAGCGATTCCGTATCCAAAAACTAATCGATTACGAGCGACATCGATCTCGATCGACAATACCTAGTCGTTATCTAGTTGTCGATGTCAAAAACACATAAAATGGCGGATATTTTAATGACATTCTCGGTCGTTTTAGAGAACAGTACGCAAAACGTAACTGTTAAATTTAGCTAGTTGGGTGGAATCCTCGCAATTACTTGAATCCTTCTATCCCTTATTATATTCTGGAAACGCACAGAGCTTTTTCAATATATTTCCCGGCTGCCTCGTGATGCGCGCAGTATGATGTGACGGACAAGTGCCGTCAACGTCTAGGGCATTGTACAACCGCCACAAATATGAACTAATAGTTCTCCTCTTTGCGTAAGTGTAGGCCTAGTCTTTCTAAATTCATGTATGATAGTTTAGTAAACCAATTTCAAGCCTCTTGTTCCGTGAGTCGCCGATTTATCATGGTTAAATTGTATGTCTCGACAGCTATTGTGGCTGGGCCTACCTATGCTAGCAACATCAACGCAGTTCAAAGATTTCACGAGTCTATGCCCTAGGTTTACCTATGCCTATCACGTATTCGACAATCATAAATAAGAATAAGCCTGTAGTTCTAATGGATCTTACGTAGTATATTTATGAAGTCAACGCCTTAACAAATGTATCAAGCATAAGGGCTTGCCGTGACAGCGAATCGTAGGGCCTATTCAGCTTTACTTAGAGAAAGAAAATGACAAAACACTGGATGTCCATCGCTTACTTATTATGCCGGCAAATGTGAGCCCTTGTCCCATGTAATAACATCTATAATGATACCATAACCTCAAATGAATGTCTCGAGGTAGCTAGTAGTATAGGCATGCATGATGTGACGGACGTCAAAGTGTAGCTAGTACAATAACCACAAAATATTGAATAATTGGTTCACTGCCTGTGTAACTATAGGCCTAGTCGTTGTATGCTGCTTAACGACCCCACCAACAGCTAGGTTATACGGGATAGTCGTTGTAAATTGATACGTGATGGTTCAGTAAACTTATTCCAACTCCCAAGTTGAGTGAATCGTCGGATCATCATGCTGACCTGTATGTTTTGACAGCTGAAATTGAGGCCAGGCCTCCTCGTAACATCAACTCAGTGCATAGACGAATAAGAATAAGCTTTTCCGACTAGACGTTAGCAATGTGTTAAGCCTAAGTATACCGAAACAGCAAATCATAGCCTCATGCATATTACTCAAATGATAGGGACAGAGAACACTGGGTCATCTTCATTACTTTTACTGTGCCATTGAATTTGTAGGTTATGTTGTTGACTGTGCTCACTGCGTACGCAAATGGAGGCCTGACTCCGAGTAAATTTTTACCACAAACGTCAAAATCTCGTCCTCCTATTGGCCAAGAACTCATGGCATCTATGACGTCTCTGATGGGTCACATAAAACAGTTCGAAAATCCCTACTCTGGCTCTCGCCGCAAATCGAGTCGACAACGCGAACGATCGAGATCGTGTTGTGTTACGTAATCGCTAGTTGTCGACGTCTGAGATACCGATCGTTCACGTTGTCGATACACATCGCTGTCGACCGAGTTGTCGATCAAGATACAGAATCCCAACGCTGAATCCTGAATCCACCGACCTAGTTTCAATTGTTTTTTAGTTTCAGTCCATGGGGCCTTCGACATCACGGTGGTGACACACCCTTGTTGTACCTAGTAACCTTGAGAGCTCGGCCACCAAGATATAACACAACAGCTATCTCGTACACCATCTTGAAGTTACTGTAAATATACGTGTTCTATCTTCATTGGAATGTCGGCACCTCACATGGGCCTACCTTCTGAAAGTCATCACACCATATCTGATATTCTGGTAACTCGACTCCCATTGGCCAGCTCTTATAACCAGCCACAGTTGGTTTGATCAGCTGATTGCTGCGTACTGATTGGTTGATCATTGATCAAGGGACGGAAAAAGATATCATAATTATAGCCAAGTGGAATTACGAGTTAGTTCACTAATTACTGGCAAATTCGCTAATCATGTAGTTGATAAAATCGGCTACGAATTCGAAAACTCGACCACAAACAGCTATCCTGAGCACGAATCCAGTTTCCACAGAATAGCCTGAAGGAAGAGTAGATTCTCGGGAAGGAGGATACCGACTGACCAACAACCTGTACACTGTGAGCGATCAAACGACCTGACTGCACTAGCTTCAATACTTCAATTCACGTGACTGCCAGGCTCGAGTGTGTTAGCGCCACTGGTCTGACTGCCAGGTTCGAGTGTGTTAGCGCCACTGGTCTGACTGCCAGGTTCGAGTGTGTTAGCGCCACTGGTCTGACTGCCAGGTTCGAGTGTGTCAGCGCCACTAGTCTGACTCCCAGGCTTGAGTGTGTCAGCGCCACTGTTATGACTACCAGACTTGAGTGTCACAGCGCCACTGGTATGACTACCGGGCTCGAGTGGGTTGTGTCGCCACTGGTCTGACTACCGTACATGAGTTTGCTAGCGCCACTGGTCTGACTACCAGGCATCAGTGTGTTAGCGCCACTGGTATGACTGCCAGGCACTGGACGCTGGCCAAAGACAGCGGCTGAATGGCAACACCGCTGTCGGACATCTTGTGATGATTTACCGCCTGTTTCCATGGTTACTGCGGACCCACTTGGCTGGACTAATTCTATTAATTACTTCAGAGAGGCGAAGTGGAAGCTTGTGGCTGGCACAATGTGGTCTCTCAGACAGACGTATTAATAACTCGTATAATAGGAATCTGCACACTTTGGTTTTGATACTATCACATTCATCAGTCTGTGAATGGAACTGAAACGCAGAAGGAATGGAGAGCACAAAAAATACAGCTAAAAATTGTTTTGAAACTGTCCCATTGTTGCCAGTATCATTTGAATGCCTCTGGATTCTATAATACCACTCTCTGCCGCCATGACGCAACGAATCGATTGGAATCATGTTTTACTAACTAGGAAAACGCCTTATATGCGTTGTGAGATGAGCTTAGAAGTATGGAAATGTAGAATTAAGAACATTTGGTCGGCTCAATGTACATATACAGACCATGGATCACTTCAAAGGTTTAAGAACCGCGGCCGTCTGTTGGTATATGGACCTTGGTTTCCAAACAATTAAACCAGTGCCTTCTTGATATCCATCACAGATTTCAATCGTTTTAATTCATTGGTGACACTTGTTGCTCACATTTGATAGTTTCTTTGATTGCTTTCCTAATTGTTCTTATTGATGTGTAAAAAGTACATTAAAGAAGCGTTTTCTTCGTCATTTCACATCCGTTTATTCCATAATTCGCTTAAAATATGTGTGATAGTTCTTTCCACATTCAGTATAAATTTGAGAGCTTTTGGAAAATTTTGATTTTCCAAGTATTTCTCCCCGGCCTATTCTTATGGAGAATTCCCATACTTCCCAATTTTTTTCCGAAAAAACCGTTCGATCGATATTCATGAAAAACAATCACAACCTATTCTGGTATAACACCAATTCGGAAAAAAAGTTTCGAGTTGATTGGAACCTTTTTCTGGACCTGTATGCCGCGTACAAAATTACACAGAAAAAAAAAAAAAAAAAAAAAAACATAAAAACCATGCCCAAAATGTTCCGGTATATGGAATACGCTCATCTAATTAGGATATATTTCACGCAGTTGTCTCATTGAGAAGGAGGTATTTCCAGGTGGAAATGTGTAGAGTGTGTCTCATTCCTGATTCTAGTGAACAAAATATGTGTCCAGAGTTACTCCATTTATTCCTGTAGGTAATTCCTGTGGATGTTCTGAAGAATCACTGTGAATAATAACCGGTTCAGCTCAACCTAGAGTGACAAGAAGTCCCGGTCCTCCCAGGATTGTCCTTGTTTTGAGCTTCCTATCCCGACGTCCAGAGAAATGTTCTCGGGATCATTAAATGTCTCGGTTTTCAGAATCGGACGAAATAAAAGCAACCAGGTATCTTTCATACTCATGAATTCATCTCCTCATAATTATTCATTTTTGTTACAAATTTGAAAAACTACTAATATTTGTTGAATCAATTTTCAAATTGGACGTCTCATTTGAATATCTTCTTTCCATCATTTGCATGCGTGGGCTACATCCTCAGAATATGAAGTTGCGTGCAATCACTATCATAGAAAAAGTTAGACAAGCCGTCCAGCCGTTTAATACACTCGCAACGCTAGCGCCGTTCCTGCCAGTGCTGCCGCGACACGTGCGTTGCGGGCTGCGTTCAAGTCTGTGCTGGCGCGACCGATGCTCTGCGGGCTGCATTCAGGAGGCTCTTCATCGATCTTTCAGATGTCACATCCGTCCGTAATGAGAACGTTTGTTGAGCGAAATTGTGCTGATTAAAATTGCACAAGCCTATTCGCCTATTCTCGATTTCATGTTACTGGAAAAAAACACCCAATATATCACTAGAAGACCGCACATTCGAAGAAATTCTCCTGCGGGGCTGTTGAGCTCTCGACCCTCCTTTCCCTCCCCCTTCTGTTATACCATCTGTGAGGAATTATTTTGACTCCGCATGTCTTAGCTTTGTCCCGCAATTTCCTTTTTGAATATGGTCACCCGAAGTATTGAAGATCTAGAGGACACCTGATGGTTCAGATGATTGCTCAGACATGAGTCATGGAACTATGTCACGTGTCTATACCACGTGGTCGCTCGGTTAACCTTGGACGCTAATAAACAAGGGGCAAACACTGATCTCTATACATATGGATAGCGTAAAGTAGCGAACTGCCGATAAGTGAGTGAAGCGGAGCGGCCTATGAATGCCTCCGTGAAACCTAACCAGAGTGAAGCTAGCCAATCGGCCATCTTGTACATGTAGCCAACCTGCAGCTATTACGCTACCCGTATACCAACCTATGAGCGGATTTATGTTTTCCAGCTACTTCAGTTGAAACAGGGATTAGAGCTAATATTGTTTACTGGGGCCAGAAATAATCACTAGAATACTAGAAATAATCAGCAAACTTATATTCGCCCCATTTCAGATTTTACTGTAGAATTTCTAAGACAATTCGACAGACTTGCGCGCTGATGTTCACGCCCAAGGCCAAACATAATATCTTTGACCAAAGCTCATCACTACTGTGTCCGTAGACAAGAAGAGATCGCTGTGGTCATCTCGGGCCACGTCAACACCATGATCCATAGACAACTGGCAGACATATTAGGCCTAGTACACTCATCTTTCAGCTTCAGGCTTCTCTCACTGCATACGCTATCCATGTGTATAGAGGTCAGTGGGGCACATTGTTTCGGTTCCGAATATCGTGCTAATAGCCTTCGCTTCTACTCGCCCGGACAATGCACTGATTGAGTTGAGGTGGGTTTACTCTTCCCCTTTGTGTTACGCGCAACATGCGCTCAACGCACGAACCCGTCAACGCACGTGACATCGCTGTCACGAAACCCAAACCTCGACTCCAAATTGTGATCATATATGTTACCACCAACAATTCTTTCAACTTCCATCAAACGTATCCGACCAAACAAGATGCACTTCTGGATATTGTTGGACCATTATACACCAGAATAACTGTAGCTAAAGCCTGATTTACACGGTCCAAGTTTTCATCCAAGTCCGTGGATTCAAGGGTTGGTCCAAGTACTTTGACAGCAACTAGGATGGAACATTAAACGCCTGTCTACACAGTCTAATCTATTGAAGGCCATACACGGCACATTAAGGCCCGGTCTTATGACCTCCCTCTAAAACTAGTCGCTAACTATCTACAAGTTAAATTAGCGACTACTTAAACTTAGAAGTTGTCTTGTGATGCGAATATAAGTTGCCGCTAACTAGAGGCTACTCTTTAGAATTTGTCGCATGTTATTTGCCATAGTTGGCAACATTTTCTGGTAAATTTCGTGGCGCCATTGGCGGTGCGCTAGCTTCAAGCAGTTAACAGGCATATATAAAATAGCAGCCAAGCGACCGCAGCTCGAATTTTACGTCTGTGACGATTGTCGCAAATTGTTAGGATATTGTGAAAAGATACGATATTATTTTCATTCACTTATTAATTTGATTTTGTTGACAGGTTCCACCAGGCTAAATGAACCCTCATTATTTTTAATTCGAATTGAATAAACTGAAAAGCAACAAGAATTATCATTACTAGCATCATCATTATCGCATTTCAATTATTTCAAAATCCTGGAAATGCCAAACAAGTAACTAGACGAGGAAATCTCAGTAAATACAAAGTCAGCTATTTAATAACGGTGTGTTTAATTATGCAGTCATTACTCATTTTCATCTTCATCTAGGCTCTATATGCAACGAATGTACAAACAAGAATTGAAGTATTATTTGTTATAATATCTGACAATCCCAGATCAGTATCATACTCATCATAATCACTATACTCACTGTCCAGATTCATTTTAAACCAGGCAAACGCAGAATGTGAGTTGTGTGATGAGCGAGATATCTAGAAAGTGAAATCTAAAACTCTACACACCTTGATCATATAAAATGAACTTCATTCGATACCAACGAATCTAGGTAGACGTAAATTAGCAATGCAACATTTTTCTACTATTATTTCTATTCATTCGATGAATAAAAAACATATAGTATTACATTATTTTCTTCGAAACGGCTGATCCGAATTGCATACAAATCTTGATCATGTGTATGATTTCCGTATTCACATTCGAGGAAAATTTGAACTATATTGGAGAGGTTTTATTTTAAATTTTTTTTCGCTCAGCCGAATCTCATAGGTCCGTACCCCTAGCATTTAGCATTTTTGGTGACGCCAATCGTTTGTGCTGCGTTTGTGTTGGTTTGTGCCGTTGAAAGTTTCGTTTGTGCTGCCCTTTTTTCTGCCTCGAAATCGCATTTCAAAAAGGGGTGGCTAGGGGTACGCTAGCCCCCCCCCCCCTTTCACAATATTGCATATTTGAAAATTCCAATCGTTTGTACCAAGTTTGTGCTAGTTTGTGCCGTTGAAATTTTCGTTTGTGCCACTCTCTTCCTGCTCCCAAATCGCTTTTCTAAAAGGGGTGAATAGGGTAGATTTTGGGGCAGAAAGAGAGTGGCACAAACGAAAATCTCAACGGCACAAACCAGCACAAACGTAGCTCAAACGATTGGCATAGATGAATTTTCAAGTTTGTTAAGAGGGGATGCTGGCGTACCCCTAGCCACCCCTTTTTTAAAATGTGATTTTGGGGCAGAAGGAGGGCAGCACAAACGGAAATTTCAACGGCACAAACCAACACAAACGCAGCACAAACGATTGGCGTCACCAAAAATTTGTGAATACAGAAAGGGGTGCTAGGGATACGGACCTTAATGTTATGGGGTTTTTGAAAACTTCGAGATGATGTTTCTAAAAAATGGTCCAACAGATATCATGTCGATCGGTCAAACCCTGCAACCTGTGCAGTGCTTACGACAAAAATTAATTTAAAAAAAAACGCACAGATAGAGCTCAGTAAGAGTAGAGTGGAAATCTTCGCCAACGAACACCTAAAAACTTATTGACTTCGTTTTGTGAGGTTATGTTGACTATTAAAGTGCTCGCTAACTCTTAGAATGTGCTTATACCAGCCGCTAACTAACCTGTCTCTAAACTACCTTTAGTGACCAGTTAGCAAGTCACAAGACGCCTGCTAACGTTAGTAGGCTACTAAACAAAATTAAGTGGGTAGTTAAATATTTAGAGGGAGGTCACAAGACCGGGCCTAATCCCAATAGTTGAACATGCTGATCGAGTATCTAGATGACTTAGTAACAGCTGACTGGCAATCAGATATGGCGGGAGACCGAGCGGTCGCCGTCAAGTGCGCATGCGCGCCAGACTTGTGTGACGTCAAAGCCTCTGATTGGTTGGTTTCATCAAAGGTTGAACGAAATATAGGAATTTTCTGAACAAAATGACTTGGATGAAAGGTTGAATTCCAGGGTTGAATAGAAGCTTTTTGCTTCAAGTTTTCCATTTAGACGATCCAAGAACTTGTAATCAACCCTTGAATCCAAGGACTTGAATGAAAACTTGGACCATGTAAATCAGGCTTAAGGATGATATAATATCTCCTGCAGACCGGTCTATGAATAGGTGTAGACAAGTTAGGCCTGACAGTTCAGACGAGTAAACTGGACTTCCCTTGCATTGTGGGCTTATTGAGCGCAGGTTGCACGTAGAACAGATGAACCGAGCTAGTCCATCTCTCGGCAAGTGTTGATGCAACACGGAGAAACTCGCTCTCTGATAGGTCGGTTGCTCAAAGCAGAAGAGTAGATGAACCTTCATTGTTGTGAACTAGAAAAACGCCATATATGCGTTGTTAGACGAGCGGATAGTAATAGTATGGGTAAAAATTGCTTCGAGTGGTACCAATTTAGCACATTTTATGTTTTTTCTTCATAATGGCTGATCCGATCAAGCTGAACATTTCCAGAAATGTGTATCAAAATGTAATTCAACTTCACGCAAAATTTCATTTTTTGGGAAATAAAAATATTTCCTTTTATCCCCGTTGTGTTATTCTGATGAGTATTTTTGGAATTTCTAAAATTCATTAAAAATAAGTTACCACCCGATAATGCAACAAAACTTTACAGATCTAAGTTAGATGATGAACTATATTGAAAAAAGTTTTTGAAGTTGATAGCTGTAGCCGTTTGACCTGTGAAGAACCGACAAAAAAACAGAAAAAAAAAAAAAAACGAACACCAATCTTTTGAACTAGGCCTATGTCAAATTGAATCTTCGCTAAAGCTCATCTAATAATTTGTGAATGATGCATTGTTGACTGTATACGTCCGTGTGAGGTCTGGTCGGGCCGAGGTGTGAGGAGTCGGCCGTGGCCTGATAGAAAGGAACTACCCGTACAACTGAGGGATACCTAGAATGACTCGATGAGAATATGGAAAGGAGAGAATCGACCCCCAGTCTTCTGGATGCCAGCGAAGAGCTATATGGGTTCTATGACCAATCAACGTTAGCTGTCAGTTTATGTTGACCAGTGAGGATGGGATGGTCAAGGGGAGATGGAAGGCCTATATCTACCATGTTAAAGGACATCACAACTCTGAAACTGTATTTTAATGAATGATGACGATATTTATTTACATAATTTTAGAGAAAACTAGAAATTTTAATCTCAATTTCGGAAAGTATAATACATTTATTGTCATTGAGACCATGAGTCATGACGTAGAGATTACCGATTATGTATTTTTAAAAAAATCGAGTAATCTCTACGTCACGACTCAAAGTCTCTGGATCTGAAATAATCAATTTTAATTTCTGGAATTGAGATGAGGATTTCTAGTTTTTCCTGAAATTCTGGAAATGAATATCGTCATTATTCATTCAGATTTAGTTTCAGGGTTGTGATGTCCTTAAACTCGGTTTCGTTAATATTCCTCCGCCATAATATCGGTGAGACTTGTGTCACTGAGTCTTCACTAGACGTATTGTGGAAGTGTTGATACATATTCCGGACCAAGTTTGTTTCCATTAGAGTGCAGCATTTTTCCTCTCTTTTCCTGCAGATAAAAATACTACACATTTCATGCTTGTACATTTTTCATATTTTCATTTTCGAAGATATCCACACTAAATTGGTTTGTTCAATGTATGTTTATCTGACACATGTACAACGACATTCATGATCCTAAGTATAATAGTTTTTGGAAAGAAGATATACATTTTGTGAAACATTTCACAAAACTGATATGAATTGACTTCAACATAGCATTGGAATCAGACGGTTGAACTGACAACCACCAAGCTCGGATTGCAAAAACGAATGAAAAAACAAGAACAAATCATTATAATTCGCCTCAAAATTGGTTTCATCAATTTGAAAGATAGATAAATGTTGAGAAAATTTGTTTTGCGGGGTTTGGAAAGTGCGTACAATAGTTCGTATAGTGTTGTACTGAAATATTGTTTGAATACATCAGAAAGTAAGACTACCGAATATTACGCCATAGAGGTAAGGAGATGGGCCTATATGACGTATTTGATAAAAATTGAATAATAAGAATTTGCTTCCCATCTTCCTTTAAGTTTCCAGATATGACTGCCAGACCAACAGAAGTTCATCAACTACATTCAGCATATTCAGCATTTCTAGCTTCCCCTGGATAATGCGAGTGATAATAATGTTTATTCAGCGATTCTGCCACATCTTATTTACACGGCTCGTGCTTCGAACACTCGTGCATTGAATATTAGAAAAGAGATCGAACCATTTCATCGGACGAAAACCGACACAATACATCGGACTCAATTATTCTCCATGAAAAATAACAAGTAGATCTCTGGAGAATAATTGATTCCGATGTATTGAGTCGGTTTTGACTAATCAGCTGTGTCTGTATGTGTTTTCTGTATGTTTCTAAGCACCTCTCAGGTCGCATGATTTGACCGACCAACATCCAAACTCATCCAACTAGGAACTCTATATATTTTGAGCGAAATCGATTTGACCATAATTGAGAAATACGCTCTCATAGTTCCGAAAAACCCTATAAGATTATATTGGCTGAGCAAGAGAATTGGAAAAATAAAATCTGTCCAATTACTTCAGATTTTCACTGTATGGAAACACATGGATATATGATACAGATTATAACGATTCAATATGTAATGCCGAGGACCCATATTGTAGAAAATAACTGTATACATGATTTTAATCCATCAAATATAGATAGAAATAATATAAGAAAAATGTAGATTGATTCACGGCTTCCTAGATCCGATAGTAACCGAATGGAGTGAAATGTATATGAATCGATGTGTGTAGAGTTTCCGATTATACTTTATATGGACATCTCTCTCATCTCACAGCGCATGCGCTACGTTCGCCTCGTAATTACTTTTCGAGATGATTTTGAAAGAATTCACATAAATGATCGGGATAGGCCTACTCCTTGGAACACAATGGTGGGCGGGTTTTCAATGTAGGCTTATAATTACTCGGATGTATAACTGGGACGTTTTTCACTCCACGAGACGAATTGGCTTCATTATAATTCCCTGGAGCAGATCGGACGCTCTTCTGATTAATATCAGGCAGATTCTGCCGGCCATTTCCCGTCTAGTAGCTTCGTTAGCAGTTCTCACATTTCCATCACGTCGCGGAGATGAAGTGGGATGAAAAATAGAGGAACATCAAAGATAATATACAAATGTATATATATATATATATATATATATATATATATATATATATATATATATATTATATTGCCCTAATTTTCCCTATATTTTCCATCACGATTCATGTTCGTACCATTCAATTTCAGCCGAAGAGTTCATTGGAAATAGCTATTGGATTTTACTATCAATGTTTAGGTCTACTATTACTATTCAATTATATTATTGAGTATCACTATTGCCGTTTACTGTCGTTATTCACTATATAAGTCTTCCATTCAAATAAACTATCGAGTATTTAGACGAGCTTTAGCGAGGAATCAATTTGACATACTGGACAAAATTGGTGTTCGTTTTTATGTTTTTTTTTTTTTTCGTTTTTTTGTTTTTTGTTTATGTTGTTTTGTCGGTTCTCCACAGGTCAAACGGCTACATTTATCAACCTCAAACTCTTTTTCAATATGGTTCCTCATCTAACTTAAATCTGTATAGTTTTGTGACATTATCGTGTAGTAACTTTTTTCTTATGAATTTAAGACATTTCAAAAATTCCCATTAGAATAACATGACGGAAAAAAAAAAAAAAATCCTAGAAAATGAAATTTCGCGTGAAGTTGAATTACATTTTGGTACACATTTCTAAAAAATTTCAGCTTGATCGGGTCAGCCATTTTGAAGAAAAAACATAAAATGTACTAAATTGGTACCACTCGAAGCAGTTTTTACCCATTTGTTCCCATACAATTACTATCCGCTCGTCTAACAACGCATATACGGCGTTATCCTAGTACTATTCATTTTCAATATGACCGTTTACTATTTCCAGATACGTTTAGTATACTGACTACTGAGTGAATAATACTCTTGGCTCATTGGTCAAATGCACCATTGAGTGATACCACACTATACGTTATTCGAATGAATAGGATGCTCGTATTGGTTCATCATCTCGATATTCTGCCACATTATACTAGTACTCCACTGAGTCCATATAATTCAAGCATTATATCGACCATCATTCAGCCTATGATTCCCAAACTGTTTTGCAGTGCACTGACATTATTTATTGGAATGAAATTAGATTGATTACATTGTGCACTAGGCCAAAGTCACACTTGTAAGAGCTTGAGGCAAGAGGCCCAGGGCCTGGCTAGTCTTAGGGGCCTGCTAGAGTTCAGGCTAGTCACAAGACCTAGTAATGGGTATCAGCATAATGTAAGGGAAGTGCTGGACTGGCACGCGAGAACGGCCCGGGCTAACATTTGAAAAGCGTCCTACGGGGACGAGGGGGGTGGGAGCTACCCGCACTTCGTGAATGATGTTTTTGTGATTGAGGTATGTGATTGACCGGAGCCCGAATGGTTATACCTTAAACGGAAGGTTAGGGGACCCACACCGTTGTGCCCCGCAGGGAATTTTTGGAAAATCGTGATTCTTCTATACATATTTCTTTACTCTTGATAGACGTCCACGAATATGCTTCTTGATATCATTGCAATAGTCATCCTGGATTTTCCAAAAGCTCTCAAATTCATATAGAATATGAAAACAACTATCATACACATTTTCAATACTTTGTGCAACAATCGGATGAGACAAAACGAAGAAAATGCAATAAAAGTATCCATTGTATCGAATATTAGGATCAACATGTAATGCAAAGTGTATATGCGACAGGTTGCTCTATAAATAGCAACAAGTTGCAGGTAACGTTTTTCAGCGTTTGAAGTGGTCCAAGGTCTGTAGATGTAGATTGAGCTGACAGAGTACTTTCTAATCCCAGATTTCCATACTTCTACGCTCATCCCACAACGCACATTCTGCGACTTCTTAGTTATAGGTAACCCACTCCCAAAAATGTATTCAATATTTCCTTATTGATTGATGTATGATGGTGTAAGAATGGTGTATTAAAAATTTGAAATCGTAAGAAAGGTTGAAAATTCCGAGAACATTTTGAAAAATACGTTGAACCGTTACATAAACTCGAGAAGATCGGATAGTTGGTATCAACTAGTTGGAGAATGTGCACGTTCGTAGGGTAAACCTCCCTCCATCAGCTAACCTTGGCCGTCTCGATCTAAAGGATAGTTTCGGTCACCGCGATTTACCAACAGACTATTTCACGAAACACTCGGTACAATACCTCAAGAAGTAATCAAGTGCTGTATGTAACGCGAGATGCATGTTTCGTGACCATTTTCAGTGTCGACTAAATCATAAATAATCGTAATGGCTTTCCGGATGTACGCATTGTAGTGAAACTGCTGCACACCATTCAGAGAAGTACCTCCTGGACCCCTATTCCTGAGATAAATGAGATGTGAGAAAAATCAGTGAGAAAACTATCTCATATAATAATGACATATTTCATCTCCTATTTTATGTGAGATACTCGTTTTCTCACTAATTTTTATTTACTCATTTCTATTTAAATAAAAATGAGTGAGAAAACGAGTATCTCACATAAAATATGAGATGAAATATGTCATTATTATATGAGATAGTTTCCTCACTTATTTTTCTCACATCTCATTTTCTCAGGAATAGGGGTCCTGGAATAGTAGATCCATAATGAATATTCACAATATTTACACAAATAATCACCCTGGTGGGATCTTTTCCCCTCTGGTGACTGGGGACACCTTGCACTTTCTGGATCCTAGTCAATATCGAGATATTCGGGATACATATCATGAGTGTGTGTGTGTGTGTAGATAGTCTCCTGTGGGCGCACTCCAGGACGGTTTAATCGGTATTTCCGGTTTTTCAATACATGTTTAGCACAGTTTCAAGTTAGAACTGTGTTTAGCTTGTACAGGAATAGGGGTCCAGGAGGTGAATGATTGATTATCTGTATCGATTAGCACGATGAAGCAGATAAGCAAACGGTCTCGTAGTAATCGTCTCTATTGCACTGAATGGCAACACTGTCCGATTGAGGTCGAGATGAGACCACACGCTAATGGACCAATGTTTGCGTATCATGAGTGTGAGAGAGAGCAGAGGGAGGTGAGAGAGAGAGAGAGAGAGAGAGAGAGAGAGAGATACAGGGAGGAGGGAGGAGGTAGAGAGAGGAGGTAGAGAGGAGAGGAGATGAGAGAGAGAGGAGAGAGAGACAAAGAGAGGAGAGAGAGAGAGAGAGACAAAGAGAGAGAGCAGAGGGAGAGAGAGAGAGAAGAGAGAGCAGGAGGGAGAGAGAGAGAGAGCAGAGGGAGAGAGTGAGAGAGAGGGAGAGATACAGGGAGAGGGGCGAGATAGAGAGGAGTGTGAGAGAGAGAGGAGAGAGAGGGAGAGGGACGAGAGAGAGAGAGACAAAGAGAGGCAGAGAAAGGGAGGCAGAGTAGATGTGAGTGTTCATATCTACTAATAACAACGTCCAAGAGAGATGACAGTTATCGGTAGAATGTCTCGTTTTATCGACAACAGTTCATGAAGGCCGTCCCCCAAGAGAGCCTACCACGTGACCCGGCCGCGTCGTTAAGCCGCGTATCAGCTGCCGACAACAGCCCCGAGGCCAAGTGTTGCGAGCGCAATGTTCCTAATGCACATCTCGAGGACAGCGAGTTCGAGATCTATCGACGTATCGATACGAGCGATATCGGAAGCGGATTCGGGCGACAAGATCCGACAAGTTGTTTGTGACTGTTCCTAGAGACGTTTTAGAGAGAATGTTCCCCAGTCTTTGTCTGCCGACATCGCGTACAATTGTCACTGCTGTGTTGTTCAGCTGTGACATTGCAAGAGTAAATATTATCTCCTCACAATATTCAATTAGAAGAACAACAGCCATGTATCTCAGAACTCGACGCATGAGTTGGGGGAGTGTCGGAATTTCCGCCGTCTCAACAACTAGGAAAAACGTCATATATGCGTTGTTAGACGAGCGAATAGTTATAATAGTGTGGGTAAAAATGGGTGAAACTGCTTCGAGTGGTACAATTGAGCACATTTTATGTTTTTTCTCAAAATGGCTGAACCGATCAAGCTGATTGTTTCCAGAAATGTGTATCAAAATGTAATTCAACTTCACGCAGAATTTCATTTTTTTTGGAAAATGAAAATATTTTCTCTTTTTCCGCTGTGTTATTCTAATGGGTATTTTTGAAATTTCTGAAAAAAAAGTTACCCCCCGATAATGCCACAAAACTATACAGATCTAAGTTAGATGAGGAACCATATTGAAAAAAAGTTTGAAGTTGATAGCTGTAGCCGTTTGACCTGTGGAGAACAACCAAAAAAAACGAACAATACTTTTTTCCAGTATGTCAAATTGAATCCCTCGCTAAAGCTCGTCCAATTATTCCGTTGCTAGGTCACGTTCTTGTGTGGGAGATTGTTTTTTTTCAATTCATTTATTATTTATATTGGATTTAACGACGCACTCTACTGATGACCAAGATCTATTGGCGTCGGTGAATGATGTATGAGATGATGAGATGGTAAGTTGAGAGCAATGAGAGGTTATTTCATCATTTTTTTTTTGTATAGTTGAAGGGAGTCGGTCGTGGCCCTCTGTTGAGGAACCACCCCATTGTATTGACCTGAACGACAGATGGAACTACGAAAGACCCCTGTCAGGATGGTCGTCCATGGCGGGAATCGAACCCCCGGTCTCCTTAATGACGTTCAGTGTATTAACCACTCGGCACACGTCAAGTGTCGTGGATTCTCACTGGTCAGAATAATACAACTCTAAACAGTGTAGGCCCATTCACAACGCAACGCTAACATTAACATGACTGACACATTAACATTAACAACATAACAACTGAACATCCTAGAATTATCATGGCCCCCGGTAACATGAACTCTAAAAGTCATACTAACCGTTTTGGCGGGGCCATCCTTTTATGTGTTTGGGTTTGCTTTGAAATTTCAAAAAAACATTTCTTTTAATTGGCCAAAAATTTTTCCCTCCCAAGGGTTGGGGGGGTTTGGAATTTCCCTCTTTCCCAAAAAAAACCTTACCTTTTTAAACAGGGGTTAAAAATGTGGGGGAAAAATTTTTAAAAGGGTGCCATTCCAATTTGCCCGGGTTTATTTTTTAAAAGGCACCCGAAAAGGGGAAAATTTAAAATTTTCTTTTTAATTCACGCAAATTTTTTTTCAAAAAAAAAATTCCTTTTGCCAATGGGGGGAAAGGGTTAAATTCTTCCCCCCCCCAAAACCCCAAAAAATTCAAACGGGTTAAAAAATTTTTTCCAATTTAAAGCTAAAATTTCCCTTAAAAAACCCCTTCTTTTTCCAAATTTTCCTCTCTCTCCTTTCCTCCCTTTTTTTTTTTTTCCCCATTTTTTATCCCCCCCTTATCCTCTTTTCCCCTTTTTTGGTATTTTAATGGGGTTTTTCTCTTTTTTTTTTTGTTAAATCTCTTCCCCCCTTTCCCCCCCCTTCCTCCGTTCCCCAAAAACCCCTTTTTCGTCCCCCCCCCTCTCCCCTTCCCCTTTGGTTTTTCCTCCCACGTCTTTTTCTAATTTTTCCCCCCCCCCCTTCCCCTTTACTCCACCTCTTCTTCTCTTAAAATTCTTTCCCGCCTCCTTCCTGCCCCCCCAAGTTTCCCCCCCTTCTCCCCCTCTTTCCCCCCTTCCCCCCCTCCCCTCTCTCTCCCCCCTCGTTCTTCCCTTTTTTCCCTTTTTCTCCCTTCTTCCCCCTTTCCTCCCCTCTTTTTTCCCCTTTTCCCCCCCCCTTTTTTTTGGGGGGCCCCCCCCCTCCCTTTCCCCCCCCTTTTCCCTTCCCCCCCCCCTCCTCTCCCCCCTTTTAAAATTTTTTTGGTTCTTTTTCCCCCTCCCTATTCCCTCCCACCCCCCTCCAAACTCCCTGCCCCCATTTTCCCCTTAAAACCCCCCCCCCCCCCCTCTTTTTTCCCTTCCTCTTTCCCCCCCCCCTTTCCCCCTTTTTCCTCTCCCCCCCTCCCCCTTTTTCCCCCGGGTTTTTCCCCCCCCCCCCCTCTCCCCCCTGCAACCCCCCTTTTCTCCAATTTTATTCCCCCCTTTTTTCCCCCCTCTCCGTCTCCCCCTCGGGGGGCCCTTTTTTCCCCCCCCCACCTCCCTTTCCTTTCCTCTTTTCTCCCCCCCCCTTTTCCTTCCTCTTTCTCCCCCCCCTCTCCCCGCCCCCCCTCCATCCCCCCTTTCCCCCCCCTCTTCCTCTCCTCTCCCCCCCCTTTCTCCCCTCACCCCCCCCCTCCATCCCTTTTCCCCCTTTCCCCCTTCCCCCCCCCCTCTCCCCCCTCCCTCTCTCCCCCCCCCCTCCTTTTCTCCCCCCTTCTCCCGCTCCCCCTCCCCCCCCCCCCCCTCTCCCGCCCCTCCCCTTTTCCTCCTTTTTGGGCTCTCCTTTCCCCCCTTTCCCCCCTCTCTCCCCCCCCCCCCTCCCCCCCCTTTTTCTTTTCCCCCCCCCCCTCCCCCCCTTCCCCCCCCCCCCCCCCCCCCCTCTCTCTCTCCCCCTCCCTCTCTCCCGTTGCTTGGGGTTCCCATGCAATTTTGGGGTAATGATCCCCGATCGAGCGCTAATGAATTTTCCCCTTCAGGGACCAGGCCCCCCCCTTGGGCCCGGTTTGGGCAGAGTAATGTTTCCTCAGAGACCCCCCGGGGGACGAACCCCCCAAAACCCCCTGGACAAAAATTTATTAGCACGTCTGATCACCACGCGTTGGTTTTTTCATCTTAAAGACGCCTTTAAATTTTTCACACATCATTTTGGGGCGAGCACGGGGAACTTGCAAATAGCCCAAATTTAAAAGTATATATTATTTTATATATATATGATATTTAAAAAATATATAATTTTTTATTTTAAAATTTATAAATTTTAATAATAATACAGAGGGGGGAGAGAGAGAAAATTCATGGAAATTTAAAAAGTTAAATCAAAATTTTGGGAATTTCCCAAAAAATCATTAAGAAATTACCCGGGAAAAAAAAACAAAAAAAGAAAAGAAAATTAACCAAATTATTATATATAACCCCAACACTGGCGTCGGGGAAACCCTGAGGGGGGAAAAACGGGGGGGAGCATTGTCCCCCCCCCCCCTCCCACAAATTTTGGCCAAGGGGGGGGGGGAGCAAGAAAAGTTTTTGGGGACCCAATTTGAAAAAGAGAGATTTGGAAAAGGGCAAAAAAAGGAAGGGAAAAGGAAGGAATGAAAATTAAAAAAAAGTGAAAAAAGGAAAATTAGGTCCCCATATAAAAAAGAAAATCCCCTACTAGATTCAATTTCCCCCGGGAAAGAATCCAAATTTTCAGATTGGCACCTCGATTCCCACAGATTTGATCTGGCATCTAAATTATCTGAAACACGTTTTAACCCTATTGAAAAAAAGGGGAATTTAAAGGTTTTATGTTTCCGTTTCAAAATGACAGCTCTGGTAAAGTAGTTTTTGAGTTAAACAGGGTCCAAAACAAACCCCCCCTTTCTTTTCCCGATTTAATTTTATTTATTACAAATTTTTTTAAATTTTTAAAAAAAATTTTGCAGTCGAAAAGAGAAAGCCAAAATGAAAAGGGGAAAAGGGAATTCCGATAAGGGTTTTTTTTAGGGGTGGGAAAAAAGGCCCCTGACCCGCCCTGGACGCCCCCTTTGGGGGGGCGCTATGGCCCCACATGTAACATTTTTTCGATAATTTAAATTCAAAAAATCATAAAATAATTTCCCCCTTTTGCGATTTTGGGTTGGGGTGAAAAGGTTTTAAAAATAAGGGTTTTTATTGTTTTTTCGTTTTTATTTTTTTTGGGGAAAAGCCCCCCCAGCAAAACTAGCTTTCCCTTTCCCAAACTGAAAAATTCATGAATTCCCGAAAATTTGGTAGGTTTTCCCCCAAAAGGGAGAACGTATTTTAAAAGGGGAAGGTTTTGGGCATTTTTTCCCGCGGGGGTTTATTTCCCCCCCACTTGCTCCCCTTCCTTTTGCAACCCGTTTTTGGGGCTCACAATTGAGTCCTTTTCCCTTGGCACTTTTTAAAAAGAGCCCCCGAACGACCCCGCAGATTAAAAAAATTTGATCGGGGAAAAAATCAGTTGGGGGACCTCCATTTTTTTAAAACAATTAATTTGGGGCACTAAATTTCAAACTTAAAAAAAAAACGGTTTCCTCAAATTTAAAAAGGGGGGTTTTTTAAAATTCCCCGCGGGGCCAAAAGGGGGGCCTTCCCCCCTTGTCCCCCGGGGCCCCCAGGCTTGTGTTAAAGGCCCCCTGTACAAATGTTTTTTATTGGAAAATTTTTTTTTTTCCAAAATTTAGATTACCCTCCCCCCATCTTGGTTTTTTAAAATTTTTTTTCTTCTGCCCTGAAAAATCCTTTAAGGGTTTCTGAAAATTTTGGCACCCCATAAATTTCCTTTCCCCCGCGGGTCGCATTTTTTGGCTTTCCCCTCCAAAATTTTTAGTGGCCCCTGTGAAAGGGAGAAATTCCCCAAAATTATCTTTCCAAATTTATCTTTTCCCAAAACCCCTTTTGAAACCCTTTTTTCCAAAATTAATCCCATTTCCCAAAAACCCTCTCTTTCCCCCAAATTTTCTTAATTTTAAAAAAACTGTATTTGGCTTTTCCCCCAACTCACTCTTTTTTAAAAAACATCTCCCTTTAAACAAACCTTTTAATTGGGGTTTATCCCCTTCCCTTTTTAAAATCAAAACCATTCCCACACTCATCTCATTTTTTTTTGCTTCAAGGGCCAAAAGGTGAATGAGATGAGTTTGGAATGGATGATTTTGACCCTGATCCCGGGAAGTGTCGGGGGCCCCCTACTCCGAACAGGGAAATTTCCTTCCCAAAACCCCGGACAGTGTGGGAAACAAGGGAGTGCGGGACGGATTTTGACCCCCACATTGGAAAACACTAGATTATCATCATTTCCAACCCCAGCGTTGAGTAGGCCCCAGAAAAATCCCTAAAAATGGGAAAATCAAACTCCCGAGAAGGAAAAATGCCCAGCCCCCAGGGGCCTGAAAAGAGACAGCTAATGTAAAAACCCCCAAAGGGTGGGGAATCACCGGGGTTTCCTCCCCAAAAACCAACATTTCGGCAAGGATAGAACAAACCGGACGCTATCATAAATTTCTGAAACCCGGAAAACAAAGCCCTTTTTTCCCAAAGGATGTTCCCCCCAGCCCCAAAAAGGGTTTAGAGCAGCTGATTATCAGTCCGGGTGGGAATAAAACAAGAGACGCCAATCACACTGACTCCATCGAACACACCATCGAATGGTTATAAAGTCACTCAGGAAAATGATTTACAAGGCCCTATACAAATATGAAAATTAAAAATAAATATCACCCAATTAAATTCGTTTTTGAAGTTTGCTTCATTTTGTTTTTCGTCAGATATCCATGTTTATGCGGGTGTGCGAGGCCCCCATGCCGGAGAGAGAGAGACGCCCCCCCCCCCCACAGCACTCGACAAGCGTCGAGGAGGCCACTAATTGCATTTCGTCCCAGCAGTGTTATTATTCCGATGGAAACGTTTCGTGCCGGGTGGTGGTGGGGGGGGGGGGGGGGGCGCGTGTTACCGCTCGCTATACGGGTCAAGACCGACAACTGAACAATCAATTCGATGGTGGAAGGCAAACGTAAGCGACTGTATTTTTCTGTTATATGCAATTAAGGAGATCATCTCTACTAATGTGCAAAGTTTCGTAAGCGACATGTTAGTACATTAGGAAAACGTCATATATGCGTTGTTAGACGAGCGAATAGTAATAGTATGGGTAAAAATGGGTAAAAACTGCTTCGAGTGGTACCAATTTAGCAAATTGTATGTTTTCTCTTCAAAATGGCTGACCCGTTAAAGCTGAAATTCTATAGGAATGTGTATCAAAATGTAATTCAACTTCACGCAAAATTTCATTTTTTTGGAAAATACATTATTTTTCTTCCGCTGTGTTATTCTAATCAGTATTTTTGAAAATGTCTGAGATTCATAAAAGAAGAAGTTACCACTCGATAATGCCACAAAACTATACAGATCCAAGTTAGATGAGGAACCATATCGAAACAAAGTTTGAAGTTGATAGCTGTAGCCGTTTGACCTGTGTAGAACCAACAAAAAACATGAAAAACATAAAAAAACACAAAAACGAACACTAATTTTTTTTCAGTATATCAAATTGAATCCTCACTAGAGCTCGTCTGATTAGGCGTTGTCAACAATATAATTTAGTTGTGAGCGCCAAGGAATTTCTGTACATATTGTCGTATGCGATAAATGCTGTTGTGCAATTTCCAAATTCAAATACAACATTCGCCAAATATTGTGAAAATTTGATGTAGGCCTATTTCCATGAAAATTCAGATATATAATTTATTCAAAGAGATTGTTAATTACATAAGTATGTTTACAATAATTACAGTGTCCGAGAAAGCTTGCTAATTCCTGAAGGGTCTAATTTCATTCAATATGGGTACTTACTGATTCCTGGAGGGTCTAGCTCACAAACTACTAATTAAACAGTCTTTTTCCCCAAGAGTTGGGCGATCCTGGTAATTGTTCAATTTCCTATTCTGAATAAATTCATATTTCTGAATATACTTCCTTCGCCATCAACATTCAAGTCCATATCATTCCACTCTATTATCCTTTTACTACCAGTGAATTTTGACCTTTTTCTAACAGTGAATTTTGATTTGGTGACGATCTGTAAACTTATGTGAACTGTAAAATTAATTGAAACTAGAATTATCTCAAAACTGTAAGGACCTGGAATTTGAAATTGATTGAAAACAATCAGATTCTTGGGGTTTTGTACTGTAGAATGTTTTGATATGTAACCCTACATGGTAATCAAGGGTGTACGAATTAACCTCATGACGTTACGTTATTCGATAAAACATGATTCCTTCTAGACTATAAGATCACGTATCTAAACAATACAACAGTTTGACAACATGTTACCTCAACACTACAATACTAGGTCACAACAATAGTATACACTTAAAAATGAAATAAATCTTCAAATTGAACTTCAGGGTCACTTGATACTTATATCATCACTATCATTACTATTATTGTTGATTATTAATATATTGACTTATTATCATATGATGTTATAAGCCACATGTATAAGCTAGTAGTTGATAATTGTAAACTGCTAACCATTCCGATTTCCTCGGAAGAGGGTTGAAGGAATAAATGAATAAAATAAATAAATAAAATATGCACGAATATCAATCAGAAATTTTGAAAATTAAATTTTCAAGTTCGATTTTTTTAAACGTTTTTATCTTACCGTGGAAAATATTCACAGCTTACGACGTTCTGCTTTTCCCTCGTCGACTCGTATTGATCATGTTGAAATGTTTGGCAGTGTATTGAGACGGAGGTGTGAGCTTTCTTTTGACGCGCCTTTCGAGTCTAGCGGAGTGTGGGAGATGAATTACGCTGGATGTCTCTCATAAAGACTCCTTTCAAAGGTGTCGGAAATTATATTCATGACGTAGCACAGGGGTCTACAAACTGTCTAGTCCAAGGGCCACACTGGTTGATCTACCAAGTCCCAAGGGCCTACAATAGTGCAACGCCATCTTGTGGGGAGCTACATAACTCTCATTGATCATGACTAGGGAAACGCCATAATTATATGCGTTGTTAGACGAGCGGATAGTAATAGTATGGGTAAAAATGGGTAAAAACTGCTCCGAGTGGTACCAATTTAGCACATTTCATGTTTTTTCTCCAAAATGGCTGACCCGATCTAGCTGAAAAATTCCAGAAATGTGAAGCAAAATGTAATTCAACTTCACGCGAAATTTCATTCCATTGGAAAATAAAGATATTTTCTTTTTTTTTCGCTGTGTTATGTATTTTTGAAATTTCTAAAATTCATGAAAAGAAAAAATATCACCCGGTAATGCCACAAAACTAAACAGATCTAAGTTAGATGAGAAACCGTGTTGAAAAAAAGTTTGAAGTTGATAGCTGCAGCCGTTTGACCTGTGGAGAACCGGAAAAAATGGAAAAAAAAACATAAAAACGAACACCAATTTTTTTCAGTAGGCCTATGTCAAATTGAATCCTCGCTAAAGCTCGTCCAATTACAGCGTTCGATTTCATTATGTGAATTACCTATGTAATGTTACTTATTGTAGGCCTGAGTATTAAGGATAAATATCATAGCATTCATTACAGTGAAATGGCAATTCAAATTGCATGACAGTTATTATATTCCCTGATTGGTCGTCGAATGAAACACCTGAGTATTATTATTCATGATTTTCTTTGGAATCTACAATGCCAACCAAATGAAGTAGGCTGCCAGATCGGTGGTGATCGCGGGCCTGGTGTTTGGAGAACCCCTGCTGCGTATAGCTTATAGCGAGACGAGAAAATTGAATACAAATAAGTAAGTATATTATACAAAGGATGTTTTTTTCATGAAATTGGAATTGAAATGTATTCTCCTTTATTCCACGCGACGTGTTTCCCCATGCTTGCCCGATGAGTTCCCATGTCCACGAAACACGCGATAGATTGCAGACTGCCTTGCTTGAACACACTGGTGTGGTATTGCTGCAAAACATTCAAATAACCATCTCAGGAAATACCATCGATCGCAGTGGCGTAGCCAGGGTATAGGTCTAGGGAAACAAGATTTTGAAAGGGTGATTTTGAAAGAGATGAATATGTGCATACTTGATTACTAGGAAAACGCAGAATGTGCGTTGGTGAGATGAGTGTATACATATGGAAATCTGGAATTGAAAAATACTCTGTCAGCTCAATTCTGCATCTACAAACCTTGAACTACTTCAAACCGCTGAAAAACCTTACCTGCAAC
Organism: Brachyptera putata; assembly: GCA_907164805.1. Lineage (NCBI taxonomy): Eukaryota > Metazoa > Arthropoda > Insecta > Plecoptera > Taeniopterygidae > Brachyptera > Brachyptera putata. The sequence continues at coordinate 710,173 of OU015467.1, read as the reverse complement.
TTGTTTGCTATTTATAGAGCACCTGTCGCAAATACACCTTTGCATTACATGTTTTGATCCTGAATATTTGATGAAATGCATACTTTTGGTTGCGTTCTCTTCAGTTTTGTCTCATCCGATTGTTGCACAAATTAATGAGAATGTGTATGCTGGTTGTTTTCATATTCTATATGAATTTGAAAGCTTTTGAAAATTTGAAGATTTGTTTCGAAGTATTTCCCCCTGGTTTATTCCCATAGGGATTGTCCAAACTTTCCAAATTTATTCCGAAAAAACCGTTTTGTAACAGGCTGCGCACGCAGCTACCCCTACAGCTTGTGGTGGGGGTAGAGAGTGGCAGGATGGGTGTTATGCTAGAGCCCGGCCCGGCAGTTGTATTTAGGTACTTGGACAGTGCTGTATAAATGAGACGAGTGAGTCCCTGGAACCGATACAGACTGTATAGTACGACGATAATAAAGACCGTCTAACATAAATCAGACTACAATAACTTAACTCCCTGATTCCCGTAGTAGTATTGAGATAAACTCGTTGCAGTTTGACCGATTTTTTCTGAAAAAACAATCCCAACCTATTCTGGTGTGACAACAATATGTAGATAAGTTTTGTGTCGGTTGGTTTCTTCCTGACCTGTACGCCGCGTACCAAATGACACTTTAGAAAAAAAAAAGCATAAAAACCAGGCCCAACATTTTTTGTTTATGGAATGAAATCTTTCCTACGCCTCATCTAATACTATAAGTGCTACGCTCAGAGAAAGTCACATAGACTGCGAAGCCTGCTTTTTAGATGAGCGTAGCGAAGATTTTCATTCCATTTACCGATTTTTTTTTTTTCTTCTTCCAAAACTTTTTTTCCAATCGGTGTTATACCAGGATAGGTTGGGATTGTTTCTCAGAAAAATCGGTCAAACGGTTTTTTCTGGAAAAAAAATCGGAAAGTATGGAAATTCCCCATAAGAATAGGCCAGGGAAGAAATACTTGGAAAACCTAAATTTTCTAAAAGCTCTCAAATTTATACTGAATGTGGAGAGATTTATCATACCTATTTTAAGCGATTTGTGAGACAATCAGATGTGAAATAACGAAGAAAACGCATTTAAGAAGTACTTTTTCACACATCAATAAAAGCAATTAAGAAAGCAATTAAGAAACTATTAAATGTGAGCAACAAGTGTCACCAATAATTAAAACGCTCAAAATCTGTGATGGATATGAAGAAGGCACTGGTTTGATTGTTTGGAAACCAAGGTCCATATATCAACAGACGCCGCGGTTCTTAAACCTTTGAAGTGATCCATGGCCTGTATATGTACATTGAGCTAACAAAATGTTCTTAATTCTACATTTCCATACTTCTAAGCTCATCTCACAACGCATATAAGGCGTTTTCCTAGTATAATAAAGTACATTGTGTAGAGGGGAAAGAGGGGTGATGAGGGGGGGGGGGTTGAACGTACCGCCTGGATTTCAACTCACCAATGTACGTTCTGTAATTTAATTTAATTGACATGTTTCACTCACACATGATGCGTGTCATGAGCTTATCCTTCATATTACAGCTCGCAGAGGATAGGATTGGTTCGCAGTGAGTCGCTGTCAGAGTTTACAGCGTGGAATGTGACAGTTCCAACAATCCCTTATAACTAGGAAAACGCCTTACGTGCGTTGTGAGATGAGCTTTTAATTTATTGGTGACACTTGTTGCTCACATTCAATAGTTCCTTAATTGCTTTCTTAATTGCTTTATTGATGTGTGAAAAAGTACTAAAAATTCGTTTTCTTCGTTATTTCACATCCGATTGTTCCATAAATCGCTCAAATGTGTGTTGATAGTTCTTTCCACATTCAGTATGAAATTGAGAGTTTCTAGAAAATTTTTGTTTTCCAAGTATTTCCGGCTATTCTCATGGGAATTTTCTATACTTTCCAAATGTTTTCCGGAAAAACCGTCCTACAGATCTTCCTGAAAAACAATCCCAACCTATTCTGGTGTGATACCAATTCGGAAAAAAAAGTTTTCAAGTTGATTGATTCTTTTTTCTGACCTGTAGGCCCTATGCCAGGTACAAAATTACACAGAAAAAAAATAAAAAAAAATAAAAACCAGGCCCAAAATGTTTTGGTATATGGAATGAAAATTTTCGCTACGCTCATCTAATAATGCGAATGTTCTGTCATAACTAGGCGTAATAACTGTAGACATGATGAAATGAAATGTGCATGGGAATTTTAGTGATTTCATTGTATCAGTTTCTGATACCAATCAGTCTTCTTCATATGATCGTCCAACTCGGTGCTGCACCACTATCCGTGCTGTATGTAAGTCTATAGAGTTGTTCCCACATCCAGTGGCGTAGCGTGACAATCCGACAGGGCAGACACGAAAGAGTGTATTATCAGAGCTAGATAAGCCGTAAGAATAATACGCCTCAGTAAAGCCATAGTAGTGTAGGCCTACGTGTAGTCAAAATGTATATCTCTACTAATTTTTAGCCGCCCCGGTGGCTAAGTCAATTATCGCTAGCGGTGGTAACTGAAGTCACGTTGGGCGTGGGTTCGAGTCCCTCATAAGGCATGGGTTTTTGTAAACGTCCTTTCACCTATCATTACTTCATCGTTTCATTACCATCCGCTCATTCTTACCCCCGTATAACCTAGCTGTTGGTGGGGTCGTTAAGCAACATTAGAAAAAAAAGATCAGAACTAATTTTTCAGTCTCTTGATTGGCTATCGGCTTATTTTTCAGAATGTTGATTGGTTAGGATTAGTAAGTTACAATAGTAAAATATAAATTCCCGCGAAAAAGTGCAGGAATAACTGTAAAGCTAAGGAATTCACTTCTCAATAACAGTCATAGAAAATTGACCGAAGGGTTTGGGTTGTTTAGAAATTCAAGAGTTGGATGCAAAGTTCATGTAACTTTTGACTTGAGTGATGGACATTCTTAAAGTGACGAATTGTGTTTTCGATCTTACGTCACATATCTTATATTTATCACTCACTTGAAGAATTACATTCCAACCTTCTCGAAAGGAAGATTAACTGTCCGATATACACTTTAGAACAATACAAACATAACAATGCATGGATAGCTGTCTCCCATATAATATCATACTTCGTGATTTCAACGGTTCAGAACGAGATATTGCATATTTGTGAAGTTGTTCGAACCTCGGTCGGAATAAAACACGTCTCATTTATTCCCCGCCGACCGCCGATTGGACTAGAACAGAGACAGCACGTCTCCCCCCCCTCCCCCTCCCCCCCTCCCTTGCACTCTCGCTGATCCTAGGCCACGTGACCCGACATGGAATCCTGTGTTTGGTTTTTGATTGTATAATAACTGCAGGTTTTGATTGGATGAGGGCTGTGGGGGGGGGATCCAGTGGCGTGATGTTCAGACTGCTCTGAGGTAATCAAGCGGCTACCAGTGTCTCCTCTGGTATCACGGGACGGTCTGTGAGACACGCCGTGCCCATGTGCACCGTGCACTTGTCGAGGGGTTAACAACTCCTGAAATCTGGTGTACACTTGCCATCAAATATCTTGAAAACTCTTGAAATCCCTGAAATCCCTCTGAAATCTCTTGAAATCCCTGAAATCTCTTGAAATCCCTGAAATCTCTTGAAATCCCTGAAGTCCCTATGAAATCTGATGGAATCCCTGAAATCTCTTGAAATCCCCGGAATCCCTATGAAATATAATGGAATCCCTGAAATCCCCATGGAATCTCTTGAAATCCTAGAAATCTCTTGAAATCCCTGAAATCCCTATGAAATCCAAAGGAATAACTGTAATGAAATCTCTCGAAATCCCTGAGATCTCTTGAAATCTCTGATTTCTCTATGAAATCTCTTGCAACTCCTGAAATCCCTGAAGTCCCTGAAATGTGTTGAAATCAGGTATAAACCAAGTTTGCAAGTCGTGAGCCCCGCGGTGCTTGCGGTCACTGCTCAATGCTCACTTATATTGTACGTCACAATCTCACGACACAATGAGAACATCAGCAGATATTATTATATTCCCAACTCAGTGCTTAACGACCCCACCAACAGCTAGGTTATACGGGGGTACGAATGAGCGGATGATAGTGAACGATGAAGATATGATAGATGAAAAGACGTTTACAAAAACCCATGCCTTATGCGGGACTCAAACCCACGCCCCACGGTGACTTCAGTTTCTGCCGCTAGCGATAGTTGACTGCGCCACGGGGGCGACTTCCAACTGTATTCAACGATATGCCTGTGAATATACATGATCAGATGAGCTCAGTGGAGATTTTCATTCCATATATCGTAAAACTTTGGACTTGGTTTTTATGTTGAAAGATTCAGTAAACTATTCATTATTGATGGAAGTGCCATGAAACGAGATTGGTGGAGGTGCCGTAACAATTGATTAGGATGAAAGTTCCGTCATTCAAATTTGGAATACTTTCTTCGAAGCAAACGGAAACTACACATTTGTGAGTCTATATAGCATTCAATTGATTAAACATGTAGCCAAGCGAGAAGGTATCCTGGCAGTTGATTAATAGTACAGAACATTCAACAACTGTTGATGACTGACAACATGGCTACAGTGTTGCCACGACTACGTGTTCACCGACACAATGAGGATTCTAGCTCGAGTTCAATTCATTGGCACCATCAGAATCAATACATATAACACAAAAGTAACACATACAATATAACATACAAATAAGAAGCGACACGAAGCAGGGGGTAATGAGTAATAAGAAGCGACACGAAGCAGGGGGTAATGAGTAATGAGAAGCGACACGAAGCAGGGGGTAATGAATAATGAGAAGCGACACGAAGCAGGGAGTAATGAGTAATAAGAAGCGATACGAAGCAGGGGGTAATGAGTAATGAGAAGCGACACGAAGCAGGGGGTAATGAGTAATAAGAAGCGACACGAATCAGGGGGTAATGAGTAATAAGAAGCGACACGAAGCAGGGGGTAATGAGTAATAAGAAGCGATACGAAGCAGGGGGTAATGAGTAATAAGAAGCGACACGAAGCAGGGGGTAATGAGTAATGAGAAGCGACACGAAGCATGGGGTAATGAGTAATAAGAAGCGACACGAAGCAGGGGGTAATGAGTAATAAGAAGCGACACGAATCAGGGGGTAATGAGTAATAAGAAGCGACACGAAGCAGGGGGTAATGAGTAATAAGAAGCGATACGAAGCAGGGGGTAATGAGTAATGAGAAGCGACACGAAGCAGGGGGTAATGAGTAATAAGAAGCGACACGAAGCAGGGGGTAATGAGTAATAAGAAGCGACACGAAGCAGGGGGTAATGAGTAATAAGAAGCGATACGAAGCAGGGGGTGATGAGTAATGAGAAGCGACACGAAGCAGGGGGTAATGAGTAATAAGAAGCGACACGAAGCAGGGGGTAATGAGTAATAAGAAGCGATACGGAGCAGGGGGTAATGAGTAATAAGAAGCGACACGAAGCAGGGGGTAATGAGTAATAAGAAGCGACACGAAGCAGGGGGTAATGAGTAATAAGAAGCGACACGAAGCAGGAGGTAATGAGTAATAAGAAGCGACACGAAGCAGGGGGTAATGAGTAATAAGAAGCGACACGAAGCAGGGGGTGATGAGTAATAAGAAGCGATACGAAGCAGGGGGTAATGAGTAATAAGAAGCGATATGAAGCAGGGGGTAATGAGTAATAAGAAGCGATACAAAGCAGGGGGGTAATGAGTAATGAGAAGCGACTCGAAGCAGGGTGTAATGAGTAATAAGAAGCAATACGAAGCAGGGGGTAATGAGTAATAAGAAGCGACACGAAGCAGGGTGTATTGAGTAATAAGAAGCGACACGAAGCAGGGTGTAATGAGTAATAAGAAGCGACACGAAGCAGGGGGTAATGAGTAATAAGAAGCGATACGAAGCAGAAGGTAATGAGTAATAAGAAGCGATACGAAGCAGGGGGTAATGAGTAATAAGAAGCGATACAAAGCAGGGGGTAATGAGTAATGAGAAGCGACACGAAGCAGGGGGTAATGAGTAATGAGAAGCGATACGAAGCAGGGGGGTAATGAGTAATAAGAAGCGACACGAAGCAGGGGGTAATGAGTAATAAGAAGCGATACGAAGCAGGGGGTAATGAGTAATAAGGAGCGATACGAAGCAGGGGGTAATGAGTAATAAGAACCGACACGAAGCAGGGGGTAATGAGTAATAAGAAGCGACACGAAGCAGGGGGTAATGAGTAATGAGAAGCGACACGAAGCAGGGGGTAATGAGTAATAAGAAGCGACACGAAGCAGGGGGTAATGAGTAATATGAAGCGACACGAAGCAGGGGGTAATGAGTAATAAGAAGCGACACGAAGCAGGGGGTAATGAGTAATAAGAAGCGACACGAAGCAGGGGGGTAATGAGTAATAAGTAGCGACACGAAGCAGGGGGGTAATGAGTAATAAGAAGCGATACGAAGCAGGGGGTAATGAGTAATAAGGAGCGATACGAAGCAGGGGTAATGAGTAATAAGAACCGACACGAAGCAGGGGGTAATGAGTAATAAGGAGCGATACGAAGCAGGGGGTAATGAGTAATAAGAACCGACACGAAGCAGGGGGTAATGAGTAATAAGAAGCGATACGAAGCAGGGAGTAATGAGTAATAAGAGAGAGGGTAGTCGTATGTTAGGGTTAATATTACAGATCAAACAGGTTATTACTGCACCTTGGAAGATAATTCATTCAATACAATGTAATTCAGAGTATAAATGACGAGACAGTTCATGGTGTAAATAATGTGAATGTGAGAAAAGGTGGAACTTGGATGCCTGGGCTGGACACTTTACCCTTCAATGTAGGCTATCAGACGAGCTTCAGCGAGGATCCAATTTGACACACTGAACAAAATTGGTGTTCGTTTTTATGTTTTCTTTTTTTTTCATGTTTTTTTTGTCGGTTCTCAACAGGTCAAACGGCTACAGCTATCAATTTCAAACTTATTTTCAATATGGCTCCTCATGTAACTTAGATCTGTATAGTTTTGTGGCATTATCGGGGAGTAACTTCTTTTTGAGAATTTCAGAAATTTAAAAAATACTCATTGTAATAACATGACGGAAAAAAAATATTTTCATTTTCCAAAAAAATGAAATTTTGTGTGAAGTTGAATTACATTCCTATACACATTTCTAAAAAAATCTGCTTGATCGAGTCAGCCATTTTGGAGAAAAAAAAGATAAAATGTGCCAAATTGTTACCACTCGAAACAGTTTTCACCCATTTAAACCCATACTGTTATGGTAGCCGGCAAAAAGATCGCGGCAAAAAGAGCGCGGACATAAGACCACGGACAATAATCTCGCGGCAATAATATCGAGTGGGTGAAATGATCACGCGTACATAAGGTCGCGCAGACAAAAATATCGCGACCAAAATGAGCGCGGGAAAAAAGATCGCGGCGACCATATGATCGCGGACAAAAGATCGCGGCGACCATATGATCGCGGACAATAAGATCGCGGCGACCATATGATCGCGGGCAAAAAGATCGCGGGCAATAAGATCGCGGACAAAAAGATCGCGGGCAAAAAGATCGCGGCGACCATATGATCGCGGACAAAAAGATCGCGGGCAAAAAGATCGCGGCGACCATATGATCGCGGACAAAAAGATCGCGGGCAAAAGATCGCGGGGACCCATATGATCGCGGACAAAAAGATCGCGGAAAAAGAGATCGCGGCAACCATATGATCGCGAGCAATAAGATCGCGGACAATAAGATCGCGGGCAATAAGATCGCGGGCAGTAAGATCGCGGCGATCATATGATCACAGTCAAAAAGAACGCAGACAAAAAGAACGCGGACAAAAAGAACGCGGCGACTATATGATCGCGGGCAATAAGATCGCGGTCGCGGTGTACATATGATCACGGACTAAACTTACTGCTTTTGATAGTATCTAATACATGGAGACGGATACCCGAACCATAACATATATTACGCTAGTCGAAACCGCCGTTCGCCGGCAACCGATGCACAATGCTCGGGCATACGGCGACCGCGGGTGACAACGAGGGATCTAGTCCGAGGCCGCGTTTCCGAACGCCGCGACGGATCGCGGCAGCACGGGCCAAAGAAGACGCGCACGGCGCCCCTCTACAACCTCGTGGTCGAATCATTTCGATCCAACCGGCCGTTCACCCGTCAATCGCCGTGTGAACGATGCACCGTTCGGGTATAGTGAAAACACGGCTAGCCGTAAACAGCAATCTTGTCAGGGCCCGCGTTTCCGAACGCCACGATGGAACACGGCCGCACTGGCAATAAAAGACGCGCATCGTTTTCCTCTACTCGCCCGTAGTCAAATCAGCCCGATCCGACCAGATGTTCTCCTGCAAAGTTCTCCCGAGTGTCTCTTATGGGCGCCGCCGTGTTAAACGATATGTAGAGATGGTCGAAGAACGGTGGTTCGAATCCCGGTCGAACCCAAATACGAATACTCGTTTCGTCGGTGTGCATCCACCGGTGCAACCCCCGTTTCGATCCGAATCGCCGTTCGCCGGCAATTGCTGGTGAAAGTATGCAAATCTCGGGTATAGGGAAAACACGGCTAGGCCAAAAAATGATATCTTGTCCGAGCCCCCATTTCCGAACGCCACGACGGAACGTGGCCGCACGGGTGGTAAAAGATGCGGATCGTGCCCCTCTACACCAGTGTGGTCGAATCAGCCCGATCCAACCGGCCGTTCTCCTGCAAAGTTCTCCCGAGTGTCTCTTATGGGCACCGCCGTGTTAAACGATATGCAGCGATGGTCGAATCGAATGGCGGTTCGCATCCCGGACGAAACCGGTACATGAATGCGTGTTTCGTCGGTGTGCATGCAACGGTGCCACCCTCGCGGCAATCCGACCCGCCGTTCACCGGCAATCGCCGCATGAATGGTGCATAATGGTCGGGCGACCACGGGTGAGAACGAGCGATCATAATTGGTCGCCGCGATCTTTTTGCCCGCGATCATATGTACGCCGCGATCTTATTGCCCGCGATCTTATTGCCCGCGATCATATGGTCGCCGCGATCTTATT
>OU015467.1:641102-698602 GCA_907164805.1 Brachyptera putata | reverse complement strand
GCTGTGTAAATATCAGAGGATTGATTGGATTGGGAAGAATGGAAATATGAATCGCGTTATGAATTAATCTGAGAGCGGATGATACAGATCGCATCAGAGGAGATAGATGGTCGGGTTATTGTGACACCAGTTGCGCTCAACACCACTCAAGCCTCGAGTGCATGAATACATATAACACTGACAGTGGGTGCATTGTATGTGTGGTAACATTTACTAGAAATGATTGCATTCAAATAATACAATTAAAATAGCGTTTCACGCAATGTAGAACGGGGACGGTCGCTCGGAACCAGTGTTGGGGAAGTTCACTTCATCACTCATAAAAGGAACTATTAAAAACTTCAGTTCTATTCAAATAAATCGATCTTTTGAAAAGTTCAAATTTCGTTTCTGTGACTTTGCTGTAAAAGTTCAAGTTCAAATTTCAAAAAAATTGTTCGTTCAGGAATTAACCTTGAAATTATTAGACGAGCTTCAGCGAGGATTCAATTTGACATACTGGAAAAAATGGGTGTTCGTTTTTATGTTTTTTCTGTCGGTTCTCCACAGGTCAAACGGCTACAGCTATCAACTTCAAACTTCTTTTCAATATAGATCCTCATCCAACTTGATTTCGTTTAGTTTTGTGGTATTACCGGGTGGTAACTTTTTTTCCATGAATTTCAGAAATTTCAAAAATACTCATCAAAATAACACAGCGGGATGAAAAAAATGTATTTTCCAATGAAATGAAATTTTGCGTGAAGTTGAATTACATTTTGATACACATTTCTAACAATTTTCAGCTTGATCGGGTCAGCAATTTCGATGAAAAACATAAAATGTGCTGAATTGGTACCACTCGAAGCAGTTTTTACCCACTTATAACTGAAATGTCCGCTCGTCTAACAACGCATATATGGCGTTTTCCTAGTTATTGATAAGCTTCTGGCAAGAATCCAGAAGACAACAGATAGTCCATCCCAAGCAATACATCACATGTTCTCTCTCTCACACACTCTCAACACAAAGATATAAACCAGCTTTATTCTCGAGCGATAAAATCCACGCGGTTAGAAATCCTCGACTTGACTCGGCTCCGGCCTGTAGAGAAGCCATCAAATAATTAATAAAATAACAATAAAATATATCAAGTGGGATATTTTATTGGATTTTATGTCATATAAAAATGTGATGAAAAATGTATGGTAAATCAGTTTTTCATATTAGAATTAACGACGCACTGTAATGATAACTGAGAACAATTCGACTGGGATGATGAGATGAGTGGGAAGGAAGCAGTCGTGGCCTGTATCGTAGGTACCATCCCGGGGGCGACTTTACAACCCCGGATAGGCCCTAAAGCCAGGTGCAATTTTCTCGCATTTCTTGCTGAAGGGGCAGTGTTGCCAGGTTGAACATGTAAAATTATGTACCATTATTTGGGAATTATTGACTTTTCAGTGAAATAATGGTACACAAGATGTGAAAGATATATGAATCATGGTACAACTATAACAGCTTATTTACACTCCAATCCTGAAGTGGAACCTTTCTCTACACTTGACGATTTATTAATTACTGGCAATGTTGTTTGGGATTTATTATAAATGTGTTTTTATTGGACACTTTTCAATCTATTATGGTAAGTGGAGCAAAATTATGGTACATTTCTTCATTATGGTACAGTCACTATTAACTAAGGTACAAGAGTCATTTTTATGGTACGAATTTCATAATTATGGTACGCCTGGCAGCACTGTGAAGGTGAAGGTTCTTATAAAAAAAGAGATAATATTTTTTTTTTCTTCATCACGAACAAGTGTATTTGAATAAAAAGTATATCAAACTCAAGATAATTTCTTGCTCTTTAATTATTATGACTTTCTATTTTTTTTAATTCAAACAGTTTTTAAGATAATACCTGAATAAATATCGAGAACGTGATACAGTTCATTGACGTATTATCTTAAACTGATTGAATTCATAGAAATAGAATGTCATATAGATCAGAGAGCATACAATTATCTTGGGTCTGATATACTTTTCATTCAGATACACTTGTTCGTGATGAAGAGAAAAAAAAGTATTTCCCCATATTAATAAGCACCGTGCATGGACCGATCCACAGGAGAACAAGTCAATAACCTGACCTGTTGATCTGAAGTCGATCAATTCATCCTGTCGTAGTTTCTCGCTGTGATGACTGACACTTTTCATTCTTCATGACATAATGTTTCTGATGATGTTACAGCATCTTTCTTTGTTTTCTGGAAAACGGAATTGATACATGAAGTTATATTGCCGTAATAGTTTCCATTACAGGGAATTGGTTGGGCACAGAGAAGCTCATGGTTAAGGTTAGTTGGGTCAGGTTCTAGTCTTCTTGAATGTTTTCCTCATGTATTCTGCTTAGGTTTAGCTGAAGAAGGTTCACACTGCATCATCTTCGAAGAAAAAGTCATATTCCACTGTTGTGTAGCAAAGAGAGGAGTGAATGCAGCTCTCGCGTTGGGACAATCAGGGACGTACTGGAAAAGTAATGGGCCCACCGGCCAGCGCTGAAATTAAGGGCCAACTCTATGGTGCATGACCGTTTAATTACTAATTCATTATAAAACCGAATCCAGGACGAGGAAAGCGAAAGATATTTTCTTTCCAATAATCAATAGTTCTCATCGAATCATTTTGAACATAGCAGTGGCGTAGCTAGGATATTAGGTCAAGGGAAAGGCAAACATTTTGAAATGGCGCCATGCATACATCTTTAATAAAAATGTGCATAAATAGGCAGTGCGAAGTCATATAGACAGCGAAGAATGCGTTTATATGAGAATACAATGTAAAATGCCATAAGAAGAGTTGTGTAGGCCAATCGACCCGTTACCGCGAAGTTGTGACCCACGGGGCGCAAGCCCCCTTCTGGCCCCACATTTAATTTTTCGAAATTATACACTTTTAAAAAATGGTTCAACGTGTTTCAGATAAGATCAGGATGTAAAAAATGTGTTTTCTTATAGAACTAAAGGTGCCCAACTGATATTTGCCCATCACAGTTATTGTAACTGCATGGTCGTTCCGTGTCATTTTAGCGCTCCGGGCAAGGACTCAATAGTGAGCCCCAAAACTAAGTGTGCAGCGCATAGGTTAAATATGAATGTAGTTATAGATATTGATTTGAGTGGGGACAAAACACTCTTGCCAGTTTGAGGTTGAAAAATAGACTGCATTCAACTATTCTAGTATTCCAGAACGATGTAAGAAAACAGCCACCCTTATTTCAAGTGGTCCAGAACATACTTCAAACCTTTTGACGTCTTGGAATGTTAGCCATTATGACACACTTGACTTACTGTGACTAGGAAAACGCCATATATGCGTTGTTAGACGAGCGAATAATAATAGTATGGGTAAAAATGGGTAAAAACTGCTTCGAGTGGTACCAATTTAGCACGTTTCAATTTTTTTCTTTAAAATGGCGGACCCGATCAAGCTGGAAATTTTTAGAAATGTGTATCAAAATGTAATTCAACTTCACGCAAAATGTCATTTTTTTGGAAAATATTTTTTTTTTTTTTCCCGTCATGTTATTCTAATGTGTATCTTTGAAATGTCTAAAATTCATGAAAAAAGAAAGTGACCCCCCGATAATGCCACAAAACTATACAGATCTAAGTTAGATGAGGAACCTATTGAAAAAAAGTTCGAAGTTTACTAGCTGTAGCCATTTGACCTGTGGAAAACCATAAAAAAAAAACATAAAAAACGAACACAATTTTTTTCACTAAGTCAGATTGAATCCTCGCTAAAGCTCGTCTAAAAATTAAGGAATTTTCGTAATAGAAATAAATAGCGCTATACGATGTGTGATTCTGTCCCTATAAGCCTATAGAGGGGGTAGTAGGTACATTACAACAGAAACAAAAATAACCACACAGATGTTGTCATTTGTAACTATTGTTGAGATAGAACACGAACAGCGTGTGTAGACATGAATCGTGGCAGGGATTGAACCGAGGCTCGATGCGCCCTCATCTCTCGCCACACGGAGCATGCGCGTTAGCACTGTCGATGCGATGTCTGTATTATCAGTTCCATGACGGATGAGTTTTCCATCACATTAAACTTTGGCACGGAATGAATGAGAATATCTCGTTCGGATATCCGCTCTTCCGTGACGCATCAGCCGCCGAATCCGGCTCGACAAACACCGGAGCAGCCAAGGACTTGTCACAAGATGCGAGAAAACGGAATAAACATTTCCATGGTATGTCGACCGAGTCACTCTCATTCAACAGTGCACATTATTGGACGAGGATTCAATTTGACATACTGGAAAAAATGGTGTTCGTTTTTATGTTTTTTTGTCGGTTCTCCACAGGTCAAACGGCTACAGCTATCAACTTCAAACTTATTTCAATATGGTTCCTCATCTAACTCAGTTCTGTATAGTTTTGTGGCATTATCGGGGAGTAACGTTTTTTTTTATGAATTTTAGAAATTTCAAAAATACCATTCCGAAGAAAATATTTTTATTTTCCTAAAAAATGATATTTTGCGTGAAGTTGACTCACATTTTGATACACATTTCTTGAAAATTTCAGCTTGATCGGGTTCGCCATTTTGAAGGAAAAAACATAAAATGTGCTAAATTGATACCAGCCGAAGCAGTTTACCTTTTACCCATACTATTACTATTCGCTCGTCTAACAACGCATATATGGCGTTTTCCTAGTGTTATTCGACATTTGATCGTAGTTGAGGTTTCCTTGGCGTACTCCTGAATGGCCAACAGGAATCACGCTATATTCTCTTTCATTTCGACGTGTCGGATTTATAATAATTCATGCCATGATTTTGTTTCGATGCTCTGATTATCCAACTTCCTCCTACATGTAAAGATTAGCATAAAGCATACGAGTTGAATTTGATTCAAAGAATATTTCTGTGGCTGGGCCTATTGTGTGATTGCTATCAATCCATTTTATTCCTACTGATAATAATATAAGAATTATCCCAAGTGGGAAGAGCCTAACCCTCCTAATCTACCATATCTGTCGGATTCAGGGGCTTTCGGCGGACAATTAAGCATTGTCTCCCACCAGAAAACATATAAGGTGGCAGAATCACCAATATTCACATTTCCCGTCCATTCACTGCACGCCTGACTGATTCTGTCGGTGGACCTAGTTGACGGCTAGACATAACTCTGACACCGCATTTCTACAATAATAAAAACATGCGAATTAGGCTAATTACCAATTAAAGCAGAGTAAAGCACATTAGTAATATAGGATGGCTATCTAATACACTAATCATCATATAATTAACGGATTAATTAATGGCGGAACTGTTCGACCTATATCGAGTGTCGATAGTCCTGTGAGTCAGAGGTACACTCACGTACAGAATGTGCTCGACTTCACAATCCCGTGTAGGCCCGCATTTCCCGCATTTCTTGTTTGAACTCCGCTACTATAGCAAATACATTCTTGTTTTCATGAAATCATGTTTCTAATAATGCATGCCTACTACTTTCAATCCTTATTTTTTCTTCATACCCAGAATAATATATGACGTTATATTGCCGTAATAACTAGGAAAACGCCATCTATGCGTTGTTAGACGAGCGAATAGTAATAGTATGGGTGAAAATGGGTGCAATTAAATTGCTCCGAGTGGTACCAATTAAGCACATTTTATATTTTTTCTTCAAAATGGCTGACCCGATCAAGCTGAACATTTTTAGAAATGTGTATCAAGATGTAATTCAACTTCACGCAAAATTTCATTTTTTGGGAAAATAACAATATATTTTCTTTTTTTCCGCTGTTATTCCAACTAGGCAAACGCAGGATGTGCGTTGTACGATGAGCGAGATGTCTATATGAAGTATAATCGAAAACTGTACAAACCTTGATCATTTGAAATGAACTTCATCCGATGTCAATGAATCTAGAAAGCCGTGACTTCGACAATGCAACATTTTCAACTAATATTTCTATCTTTTCGATGAATAAAATACATTTATTATATTATTTTCTCCAAAACGGCTGGTCCGAATATCAAACCAAAATTTTATTCATGTATATTATTCTTGTGTTCACATTTGTGGAAAATTTGAATCATATTGAAGAGATTTTATTTTTCAATTTTTTCCGCTCAGCCAAATCTTATGGGGTTTTTAGAAACTTCTAAATGATGTTTCTCAAAAATGGTCTAACCGATTAGACCTCAAAACTATACAGTTCTGAGTTGGATAAGTTTGCATATAAAAAAAAAGTTTCATGTCGATCGGTCGAAACTTGCGACCTGTGCAGTCTTTACAAAAAAAAAAAAACGCACAGACAAAGCTCCGTAAGACTTGAGTGAAAATCTTCGCTACGCTTATTAGATGAGCGTAGCGAAGATTTTCACTCAAGTCTTACGGAGCTTTGTCTGTGCGTTTTTTTTTTTTTTTTTTTTGTTTGTTTGTTTGTAAACACTGCACAGGTCGCAGGGTTTGACCGATCGACATGAAACTTTTTTTTCTTATGCAAACTTATCCAACTTAGAACTGTATAGTTTTGAGGTCTAATCGGTTGGACCATTTTTGAGAAACATCATTCAGAGGTTTCTAAAAACCCCATAAGATTTGGCTGGGCGGAAAAAAATTGAAAAAAAAAACTCTCCAATACGATTCAAATTTTCCACAAATGTAAACACAAGAATAATATACATGAATAAGAATTTGGTTTGATATTCGGACCAGCCGTTTTGGAGAAAAAAATATAATAAATGTATTTTATTCATCGAAAAGATAGAAATATTAGTTGAAAAATGTTGCATTGTCGAAGTCACGGCTTTCTAGATTCATTGACATCGGATGAAGTTCATTTCAAATGATCAAGGTTTGTAGAGTTTTCGATTATACTTTATATAGACATCTCGCTCATCGTACAACGCACATCCTGCGTTTGCCTAGTGGGTATTTTTGAAATATCTAAAATTCAAAAAAAAAAAGTTAACCCCCCTATAATGCCACAAAACTATACAGATCTAAGTTATATGAGGAACCATATTGAAAAAAAGTTTGGAGTTGATAGCTGTAGCCGTTTGACCTGTGGAGAAGCGACCAAAAAATTGAAAAAGTCTTTGGATCTCTCCTGAAGATAGCGAAGGAAACTCTGCCGAAACGTGACAAGAAGAGGCTCAACAGCCTGGTATTACCGCAAAATTTGTATTACCATATATATATATATATATATATATATATATAGGCCTATAGTGTTTGCTTGAGGCTTCTTTCCTGTCTTAATTGTAGATTCGTGATAATTGAGGAAATATACCAGGTTTCGTGGTGAAAAAATAACTTTAATCTCCAACGCGTGTCGTCAGGATTACACGTGTCGTCTTCAGGGCTTGAACAGGAATAAAACTTCGTAACAATACAAATATAAAAGAACAACAAAAACAACAGATACATATATAAGATGATGAGAATATATATATATATATATATATATATATATATATATATATATATATATATACAGGGGCGTCGGAACGTTTCGAAAGTTGGGGGGGGGGGGGCAAGCTCAACAATTGCGACCCGCGGAGGAAGGAAGTATGGCGTGCCCCATATTTAATAACATTCGGGTATTTTTCTGGACAGAAGGAAAAAATACTGAAAATACCAAGATGGGGGGAGGGTATCTCAGTTTGGGAAAGAAAATCCCATACAAGAACAGTTGTACAAAGGCCAGTTCACGCGAAGCCTGCGACCCGCGGGGGGCAAGGGGAGAATGACCCCATCTGGCCCCGATTTGTTCAAATTACCCCTCTTTTAACAGGATTTAACGTGTTTCAGATAATATTTAGATGGCCAAATTTATTGTTTTGAAGAACTAAAGGTGCCCAACTGATTTTTGCCAATCATAGTTATTGTAACTGCAGTGTCGTTCTGGCTCATTATAGCGCCACGGGCAAGGACTCAATTATGAGCCCCAAAAACTGTATGCGCAAAAGTGAAATGCAAGTGAGGGAGGAATCAAGCCCCGCAGGGAAATTTTCGAAACTTCATCTTTTTAAATACGTTTCTACGGGTTTGGGTATTACACGAAATTTCTGGAATTCATGAATTCTTCAGTGTGGTGAGAGCTGGTTTCGCTGAATGGCTGATCCGAGAAAATAAAACGCTGAATTAATCTATATCATTCGATTACAATGCTGTTCGAATTTACTCCACCCAATAATGCATAAGTAAAATAGAATATGATTTATGGAATATTATTGTTAATAGGATGTCACAAATGTGCGCCGATAGCGCCCCTTAAATTTGACGCACCTGGCAGTCAAGCTCTTTGCCCACCCCTAGAGATGACCCTCATTGGAAGTTCCCTTTCTCCATTTCACTTTATTGTCATTGTTACTACCGTTGGAATTTTGGAAATTTACAAAATTTACAAAAATTGTAATGAATAATTTACATCTGGAAGAAGCAGGGTTGTTTGTTGATTTCTGCTAACTCATAAACTACTTACCAGAGCTGTCATTTCGAAACGGTACATCAAATTCCTTTAAACACACCTTATTTCAATATGGTTCAACGTGTTTCAGATGAGATTTAGATGCAAAAGTCAATTTTCTCCTAAAACTGAAGGTGCCCATCTGATATTTGATTTTCTATGCAATGTGAAATATGAATCTATGTACGATTTTATCTATCTATATAAGCCTACATCTTTTCTTCCTTCTCTTTCTTTTTTTTTCTTTCTTCCCTTCTCTCTTCCTTCTTTTTTCGTCTTTTCTATTTCTCGTCTTTTCAAATTGTGTCTTGCAAGACCTTTTCCTTGCCCCCCTTGCCCCCCCTTGGCCAAAGGTTGGGGGGAGCATTGCACCCCCTGCCCCCCCCCCCCCGGTTCCGACGCCAGTGTATATATATATATATATATATATATATATATATATATATATATATATATAAACATATATATATATATATATATATATATATATATATATAAATATATATATATATATACTATATATATATATATATATATATATATATATATATATATATATATATATATATATATATATATATATATATATATATAAAATCATATCCCAGAATACAAATCTAGTTGTGGGAGAGGGAATTAGAAGAGAACGGTGTCGAATGCTATGGATGTGTCTGATAGGCCGGGAAGCATGCTGGTGACCAGACGCTCGCATCAACAGGTCTACTGATGACGTCACTGCCTGGCAGGGCGTCGTTCACTGAATCGTCATCTTCGCACACGATACAGGCCTCTGTCTGTTCAGACAACGTCTTGTGAGTGCTTCAGGCAAACGTCTCCCGACCGCTCGTGTCCTGCCTGTCATATGGCTCCCGACCAGGCTCCAGGCCAAAACGTCCAGTAGCCGCTTGGTTATATATCTGCCACATCTGGCAGCCATTTTTATACACTCTAATATAATTCATGTAACTGACTCAAAAACAGATAACTCTATTATGAGCACAACGAGTTTAATTAATTCGTATGTAAAAGTTATGAGATGAATATAAATCAGTTTTACGGTTGTTTTTAATGCTCGGGTCGACTGAGCCAGCGTGCCCGATGATAAAACTCTCCTCCCCCAGCTCCAGATGCTATCGGCCGTGTGCTAAACCCTCGTCCTGGAGAAGATACGCGCTCAAGCGCTCTCAGGTCCTGTCACAAGCCCACACGGAGCAGTCTGCAGGAAATAGGCATGTTGTTTCAGTGTTATCAAAGACCCTATTATCTAAGAAGACGCAAAACTTATCTTGTTGTCCAAAGCGTATAACACCGGACTAATGTAATTATTATATTTCTGATTATTGTCACAAGTCTTCTAACATATCAAGTGGGGAGGGATACCAATGAACAGATTTTCAAATTGGCCTATTCTTGCTATATTTACATTTCTGTATCTATTGGTAATCTTAAGAATTACTTCGCTCTTGCCTGGATAAACACATGGTTAACACACTCGATAATGATACAGATAGCGTCGTCTCGTTCATTCATGAGGGAACTATAATATTTAATGATATAAATTACTTCGGAGATAAAGTAAAACTTGAATGATTATGTGAATCAAAGAGGGTGTGAAAAAATATGTATAGAATCATTCCAACTGGCCTTCCATAGAAATACTTCACTCCACTCCGATACGCGCGCTAGCATCGTTCTGTCGTCGCTTGGAAGGCTCGGTGTTGTTAGATACGTTGTTAGATACTAGGAAAACGCCATATATGCGTTGTCAGACGAGAGACATATCTATACAATAGGAAAACGCCATATATGCGTTGCTAGACGAGCGGATAGTGATAGTATGGGTTTAAATGGGTGAAAACGGCTCCAAATTTACAAATTTAGCACATTTTAAAAAATCTTCAAAATGGCTGACCCGATCGAACTGAAAATTTCCAGAAATGTGTGTCAAAATGTAATTCAACTTCACGCTGAATTTCATTTTTTGAAAAATAAAAGTATTTTCTTATTTTCCGCTATGGTTTTCTAAGTCACACTAGTCAACCATCCCATCATCTCACGTGTATTATCTATATTTTCCAATTATCTCTTTCTGTTTACTTATTTTCATTTCTAGTTTCAAGTTTTTATTTTCTCTATATTTGTATCATGTACAAATCTTTGAAAAAAAATAAACATACACATAAACATAAACATGTTCTGGTTTGAATATAGTAGTTACATCATCTGATCGGTCAGAATTTGGCTTGGCATCAATGCTATAAGGAAATGGTCGTAAGAAATGGATTTGTTACGCCAGTTCAGTAGCATGACTGCAACACAGTTCCTTGTTGTGAACGGTGACATGGAAACGTGATAATCCACTGCGCGTACATACACACTAGAACAGACTCACTACCTCACAGAGACTGGATTTCATCTGCTACCAGGCCCTGGTTACAACATGTTCAGTCACTCTTGTCTAGCCAAGTAATCTGACACATGAATTATGTAGCACTTTATTGCAGATACGCCTCGTTACGGCAATCATTAATTCCTCAGAGAGAAGACAGCAGAGTAGAGTTTTAAAGCATTTTCCACTCTTACATTTCCGAGATAACTCAAATATGATATGATGATAATAATTGAATTCACATATATATATATATGTATATCGTCACCTCGCAAGGAAAAGGTCGTATGTTACAATTTCGCGATTTTGAGGTTTATACATGAAAAAATCGAGCTCGAGCTAAATTTTCTGTTTTCAATAACGTCGTATGTCCTGTTCGACCTATAATTCGTTAAATTGATAAAAACGTAATGTCTTATGTTATTTGTATATATATTTACTTCATGAGAAACGTCGTATGTGAGGCAATAAGGACGTATGTGTTGATAGCATTTTCTATAACGTCGTATGGTTTCACATACGGCCTTTCACCATGACCAATATGTTTTCGACAATTGTTTCATACGACGTTTTGCTGTGGTATAAGCTCGTATGTGTTAAGCTGTTTTCAATAAAGTCGTATGAATCGTGGAGTTGGTTATACATTTTAC
Source organism: Brachyptera putata (assembly GCA_907164805.1). Taxonomy (NCBI): domain Eukaryota; kingdom Metazoa; phylum Arthropoda; class Insecta; order Plecoptera; family Taeniopterygidae; genus Brachyptera; species Brachyptera putata. Next base: position 687,077 of record OU015467.1, on the reverse strand, counting down.
ACATACGACCTTTTGTCATATCATTAATATTTCGTTAATTGAACATAATAATGCAGTTGCGATTGAATAAAGTCGTATGTGCGCTCAGAAGCGAAAGAAGGTTTAAAATATGTATTCAACCAATGAAATTAGAACTTATAATCTAAATAATCATAAATGTATATGTTGTCACACCCTACTTTATAATACCTAGGCACTATACATATAATATAGTGAACATCTCTTGTCATGGTGTTAAAATGATTTCATCTTATAGTTTTTGGAAATAAACTTTTGGGTTTTACTGCTAAGAAACTTAACAAAAAGGTTCTATGTAACATTTCATACTAAAATATAAATAGGAAGAAAGTTGTATGTGCACAACATACGACTTTATGGTAAGAAATATTTCTGAATGAAACGCAAAAACGACGTAAGTACCACACTGATTTGGTTTTTCAATTACGAATAATAGATCGATTAGATGAGTATCAAGTTGATCACTTAATCAGATAAATAACAAATTTGTCAAAATAAATAAATTCATAGTATTGTATAATAACGTTGTTCAACATAACTGCAAGCTCTCAAAACTTCATTTGCATTTTACTCGAAACTACATTTTGCACATACTACGACCTTCTCCTTTTGAGGGTGACGATATATATATATATATATATATATATATATATATATATATATATATGTATATATTATATATATATATCTATATATATATATATATATATATATAATATATATATATATATATATATATATATATATATATATATATATATATAAATATATATAAATCTCCAACTCGTTTCGGCAGTATGCGACACTGCGGCGACACTAGCGCTAGCAGAATAACGCGGTCAGCACTCACAACAGTTGCAACAAGTATTGCCCGATACCAGCATGATAGGCAGGTGTCATAGCGCTCGGTCTGACGAGACATTACCAGTCATAAGCGTCATAAGCGTCATAAGCGCCATAAGCGTATCTCAACAGTCGGCTCGTCTCGGGCTCGAACCAAGGAGCGAACGAGTCCGGCCGGTGGGCCGGACCCGCTCGTGTCTGCTCGGGGATGAGTTTGACCTGTCATGAGAGTAGAGCTAGCGTTATGCATCAGATTGACACACATATTCATGAACTTGGTCTCCTGAAAAGTTCAAATGGATTATGCTGTTTTTTACATTTATTATTATTTTTCAGATCAATAACCTCTTTCAGAGAATATACGCAATATGTTCGAGGTTTCTTTGTTACTCATGCTCCGAGAAGATATTGATTGTGTTATTCAGTCAATAAGAGAAATTACCACATAATAACTACACATAAACACGCATTACATAAGCATTCTTATGCATTACACATAAGAAGATCGGTAACACATAGCCCCATGAAACTAACATGCAATCAACTTTACAACCCTGCTGACTCTCATTGCAGATGATCACTCACGCAGAGAGGTTGCTTCCATGGCGTTCCGCAAGCGACTTCAAATGCAGGTGGCTCGGCGCTAACACGATCGCTTTTGGTCCCGAACTTGCTGTTTTCATGCAGTTATATGTCTGGTAATGTTCTACACTATCCTTCTTTGTTCTCTGGGAAAAAAAAATAATATGGCCCATGGAGCAATATTGCCGTATAAGAATAATACTATTACGGAGAATCGGTTAGGTCACAGAGAAGCTATGGTTAGGGTTAGGTGGGTTAGGTTTGTGTCTTGTTGACTGTTTTCTTCGTGTTTTCTGCTCAGGTTTATAGTTGAAGAAGGTTCACACTGAATCTTCTTGGAGGAAGAAGTCATTTTCTACTGTTCAGACGAGCTTCAGCGAGGAGTCAATTTGACATACTGAGAAAAATTGGCTATCGTTTTCATTTTTTTTTTCAAGTTTTTTTTTTCGGTTCTCCACAGGTCAAACGGCTATTAGAACAGCTATCAACTTCGAACCTTTTTGAAATATGGTTCCTCATCTAACTTAGATCTGTATGGTTTTGTAGCATTATCGGGGGGTAATTTTTTTCCAACGGATCGTAGAAATTTCAAAAATACCCATTAGAATAACATAGCGGAAAAAAAATATATTTTCCAAAAAAATGAAATTTTGCGTGAAGTTGAATCAAATTTTGATACACATTTCTAAAAATTTTCAGCTTGATCGGGTCAGCCATTTTGAAGAAAAGACATAAAATGTGCTAAATTGGTACCAACCGAAGCAGTTTTTACCCATACTATTACTATCCGCTCGTCTAACAACGCATATATGGCGTTTTCCTAGTTATTGTGCAATGATTGAAGTGAATGTTGCGTTGGGGCCGATACGGGCTTGTCAAGTCGCGCACCGGAAGTACGGTCACGACTCGAGTTTCTCATCGGCCTCGTCTCAGTATCAGCAGGACGACGGCGACGTGACATACCGGACGGAAAGTTCCGTGCAACCGTGCTGCCGTCAATCAGGTATTATGCATGTTGTGGGAGCGTGTTTTTGTCTGGACATTTCATTAGCGAGTCGAGATTACACGGCAGTGTTTTGTCACGAGGGTCTGGAGGCGAACTGTTAATTGAAACCCGGGCTGTAATCTGAGCTGGACTGAACTCTCCGCCCTCTGCTGTCAACGCCCACACTTAGTCTTTGAGTAACCGTTTTTTGAGTTACAGAATTTGGACAAAGGTTGACAAAATATATCAGATGAAAGTTTGCGACGAGACCTTTCTGAAAAGTTATGATGTACCAACGGCGAAGGTAGCTCTCTATGTCAAAATCAGGGTCACAGGTCGAATTTCGAGTTTTTCTCATTATCTTGTATTTGATAAACTAGGCAAACGCAGGATGTGCGTTGTACGATGAACGAGATGTCTATATAAAGTATAATCTAAAACTCTACAAACCTTGATCATTTGAAATGAACTTCATCCGATGTCAATGAATCTAGAAAGCCGTGACTTCGACAATGCAACATTTTTCAACTAATATTTCCATCTTTCCAATGAATAAAATACATTTATTATATTATTTTCTCCAAAACGGCTGGTCCGAATATCGAACCAAATTTTTATTCATGTATATGATTCTTGTGTTCACATTTGTGGAAAATTTGAATCGTATTGGAGAGATATTTTAATCTCAATTTTTTTCCGCCCAGCCAAATCTTATGGGGTTTTTAGAAACTTCTAAATGATGTTTCTCAAAAATGGTTCAACCGATTAGACCTCAAAACTATACAGTTCTAAGTTGGATAAGTTTGCATATAAAAAAAAAGTTTCATGTCGATCGGTCAAACCCTGCGACCTGTGCAGTGTTTACAAAAAAACAAAAAAAAAACAAAAAAAACAAAAAAAAAAACGCACAGACAAAGCTCCGTAAGACTTGAGTGAAAATCTTCGCTACGCTCATCTGATTATTCTTGTGTTCACATTTGTGGAAAATTTGAATCATATTGAAGAGATTTAATTTTTCAATTTTTTCCGCTCAGCCAAATCTATGGGGTTTTTAGAAACTTCTAAATGATGTTTCTCAAAAATGGTCCAACCGATTAGACCTTAAAACTATACAGTTTTAAGTTGGATAAGTTTGCATACAAAAAAAAAGTTTCATGTCGATCGGTCAAACCCTGCGACCTGTGCAGTGTTTACAAACAAAAAAAAAACGCACAGACAAAGCTCCGTAAGACTTGAGTGAAAATCTTCGCTACGCTCATCTAATGAGAACTCATTTCTATTTTCCAAGTTGATCAGAATTATATTCCATATTTCTGTTATAAGGAAAAAAATTAAATTGAGAATTACGAAGAAAATTACAATTTTTGCATAAATTTGAATAATGGACAAAACTCGAGGTGAAAATATGTCGGGTCGATGAAAGTTTCAACTGTAAATAACCACTTGACTGTTGTGGCAATAAGACTGACACGAGCGGGTCGCCGGCCACCCGACGGACTCGGTCGGGAGGGTTCGGCTCATTGGCCCGAGCCCGAGTGTTCGTAAGTTATCAGGACTTATTTCAATGTCGGTCGCTAAACCGTAACGGTTTAGAACAAGAAGCGAAGACTCCTATGGGGTCGGAGATGTATCTTTCTCTTTTTTTTCTTCTTTTTTTTGTATATTTTGCACAGGTCGCAATGTTTGATTGATCAATATGATTTTTTTGTGGACACACATGCTCAACCAACCCAAAACTGTATAGTTTTGGGGAGAAATCGGTCTCACCACTCACGAAAAAGAATCTTTTGAAGTTTTTGAACAAAAATGCGACTAAATGCTTTCCACAGGTCGGATGGTTCGTGCGATCAGTCTGATCTCTTCCGTGAACACGCTGGCTCATACAAGTCGGTTATGATAAGTATTTTACCTGATCGGTTCAACCGCTTCTGAGAAAAAAAATATTTTCGAGTAAGTTAATTAAAAAAAAAAAAAATGGAAAATAAAAATCTCCGATCTTTTCGAAATTCCTACTGAATGTTGCCACTAGGTTGATACACTCAGTCACGGAGTTTCACATTGATTGATTGAGGCGTTTAGAGAAAAAATCAGAATATATACTTTTTCTTGAAGTTCTAAATACAATTCCTTTTGGTTAGACCCTATGCTATACTGCCTCGATTTTTCTTTGTAACGTTGCCCATGGACAGCTTCATTAGAGATATAATCTATATTGTGTGAGTAATAAGTATCACCAAGAACAACCCAATCAATGATCTCAACATTGAGTTTTTTTAGATGAGCGTCAGCGAAGATTTCCATGCAACTCTTACCAAGCTTTGTCTGTGTGTTTTTTTTTTGTTTGTTTGTTTGTTTGTTTGTAAGCACTGCACAGGTCGCAGGGTTTGACCGATTGACATGAAAATTTTTATATACGCAAACTTATCCAATTTAGAACTGTATAGTTTTGGGGTCAAATCGGTTGGACCATTTTTGAGAAACATTATTTCAAAGTTTCTAAAAACCCTATAAGATTAGGCTGGGCGGAAAAAATTGAAAAATAAAATCTCTCCAATATAATCTAAATTTTCCTCAAATGTGAACACAGAAAATTAATAATACATAGAAATATTAGTGGAAAATATTGCATTGTTCAAATCACGGCTTCCCAGATCCATTACGAGCGGGTCGGTAGAGTACATTTAGAGTTCAAGCCGCGCAATTCCGCACGCGACTCGCGTCGCTTGCTTAGAGCGGCTTATAAGTCGCCGTATTCCCAATGTTGCGGAAGCTCTGCCGTAAGTCGCTCGCTTTGGATCGCAAAGGTCACCAGTTCGAATCCAGCTTTCAAACATCTTTCTTGTTTTCATGAAATGATGTTTTTGATCATGTTCTACTATCCTTCTCTATTTTCTGAAAACCTAAAAAAATATATGAAGTAAAGGGTTAGGTGGGTTAGGTTTGTGTCTTCTTGAATGTTAAAAGACCAAACTCTCACTCCTGGTGTTTTGGGCAAAACTAGACAACAATTTGACGTGTACTGAAACGCGGGAAACGAACGATACCTGAAACACGACTGTGCTTGGTCGAACGGGGCGTGGCTTGAACTCGACCCGCTCGTGAGCCATTGGCATCGGATCAAGTTCTTTTCATATGATCAAGGTGTGTAGAGTTTCGATCATCTCACAACGCGTATTCCGCGTTTGCCTAGTATTTGGATAATTTTCACCCTACTCCACCACACACATGTATGTTGGGAAATGTTATACAGTAGATGTGTTTGGAAAAATGAATGAACTTCTACCACTCAAGCAGATGTTGTAAGCAGAAGTAGATGTTGTGTGTAGCTGTGGTATCCAACCCAACGTGGCCTAGACTAGCTGCCCGGGTTGAGCCAACATGTTTAGGTTATAAAGGTCAGGTTAGTCCCTACTCGGACCTGTTCTGATCTAACGTGGCGTAACCCAACTGCTTGGAATGGTGATTATGATGATTATGATTGTTTGCTTAACGACCCCACCAACAGCTAGGTTATACGGGGGTACGAATGAGCAGGTGATTATGAAACTATGAAGTGAAAGGACATTTACAAAAATCCATGCCTTATGCGGGACTCGAACCCACGCTCAACGGTGACTTCAGTTTCTGAAGCATGCCTCAGCTGACTGAGCTACCGAGGGCGGCGCTTGGAATGGTTTATAATGGTTGAGGTTATCAAGGTCAGGTTAGTACCGACTCGGACCTGACCTGACCTGGTCTAACGTGGCCTAACCTAACTGCCTGGGTTGGGACATTTTAAATGTCTCATAATTGTACAAATCACAAAGACTTCATTCGACTTGAAAATATAGCAATGTATTCATAGTTGATCTATACAGATGGATGAATTGTTTACAAGTTACAAACTTCATTCAAAAGTACGAATTTTCCAGCTCATCCTTCAATGCGAGGGATACACGTATAGCGTTTGCCCAGTTATTAGAAATTGAACACATCAATCTCTCTCTCTCTCTCTCTCTCTCTCTCTCTCTCTCTCTCTCTCTCTCTCTCTCTCTCTCTCTCTTCTCTCTCTCCCTCCCTCTCTCCCTCTCTCTCTCTCTCCCTCCAATGACCACCAGGCAGACTTCATTAGGGACAAAGTGAATGTTTTCTGCGAGCCGAGAAGAAAGCACCACGCTGTGTTTAATATACATCAGAGCACTTCGCAATAACGACAGATGAGCTTCTTGCATTTATAAGCTCTTTGTTCGAAGTTACACCGCAACCAACTACCAGGCGAACAGAAGCTCGGAAAGTTTCTACTTCCCAAGTCTGGTCTGAAAAGTTAATCCGACAAATAATTGATAAAGTTTAAACCTCGGTTGCGCGCGCAGCGTGGGTTGAACTATGTCAATATAGTCTTAATTTGTATCTGCCTAGTGAAATTCTTCTTCCAGATATTGGGCTTGAATGTATTTTTCAGAAAGTGATTCATAATGGAAACACAATTATTGAGAAAACAAAAGAACAGACGAGAAGAAGGGAAAGAAAAATGTATAACTTATTCCAAGACCAACAAACACTTGATCCGTCCTGACGTGGTTTTTCGTGGTTTCCCACAGTCCTCGAAGTGAATGCTTGGATGAAGTACTAATTGGCCACGACCTTTAACTAGTAGAGTGATAGGCCTAGTTATTTTAAGGCCTATCATTCCTTTTGGTTTTCCTTCGTATAATGATGAACTTTGCACATGCTGTCATTGGAAGAAGTGAACATTGCCTAAGAGACTTAGTTCAAAGTGAAAGAAATCAACATTCGTGTGTTTGGATTATTCCTAGTACCAATGTTGGTAGTGTCCGGATATATCGCAAAAACAGTTTATATTGTGTTCCGGACTTTCGGCAACTGAAGACTTTTATCTGCGGCGAAGATGTGTGGTCACAGACAGCGTAGACCTGGTGTCAAAGTTCATTGCTTTAATTTAAAATATAAATAAAATGGGATGGTAAGATCGCCCTTGTGGTGCCCCGTCCAAACGATCCTACTCTCATCCTTAGCCTTAATAGGGGAACAATGGTTTTATATCAAGTTTCGATGTTATTGAAAAAAAAAATGGGAATCGGAACAAAATGAACAATTTTGTTGAAAGTACAAAAACAAAGAAAAAGAGAGATGAAAGAATATTTCAAGATAATGAGAAGATTCAAGATTATTTCTCCCCACTGTGAATGTTTGAATTGTGTTCTAACCCTGAAATAACTACCTTATTTAAGATTTGATTTGTTTGTTAAATGACTCATCATAATATTTTAATTATTCTTTGGGGTGGTAAGATCGCCCTTGTGGTGCCCCGTTTGAACGATCTCATCTTTCATCCATTGCCTTAATCCGGGAACAATGATTTTGTATCAAGTTTCGATGTTATCAGACGAGCTTCAGCGAGGATTCAATTCGACATACTGAAAAAAATTGGTGTTCGTTTTTATGTGTTTTTTTTATGTTTTTTTTTCGGTTCTCCACAAGTCAAACGGCTACAGCTATCAACTTCAAACTTTTTTTCAATATGGTTCCTCATCTGACTTAGATTTGTGTGGTTTTGTGGCATTATCGGGTGGTAAGTTTTTTTATGAATTCTAGAAATTTCAAAAATACCCATTAGAATAACACGGCGGAAAAAATATATGGATATTCTCCAGAACATGAAATTTTCTGTGAAGTCGAATTACATTTTGATTCACATTCCTGAAAATTTTCAGCTTGATCGGGTCAACCATTTGGGAGAAAACACATAAAATGTTCCAAATTGGTACCACTCGAAGCACCCATACTATTACTATCCGCTCGTCTAACAACGCATTTATGGCGTTTTCCTAGTTAGAACAAATAGAATGGACCGCATTGGGAACGAGAGGACCATATGGCTCGAGATGAGAGTAAAACGCATCCCAATGCGAGAAGTACTGAGGGAAACAGGAAGCGAAGTCTGTTTTCTGGACTTGGATCGTTCCAAGTCGAACTCCTCCCACAATAGTCACGTGTCTTCATAATTCTATCAATTCAATTCTAGAAGACTAGAATGATGGAAACAATGCCGAGAACACAAATCCGAGAAGTCAATCAAATTTCCGCTGGTTATAATTGATATTTGTTATTCCTCTGTCACGAACTGGAACGCGACCTTCTCAAGTATTAACTGTTTGGAATTTCAGATATTTTTTGAACTTCAATATAACTAGGAAAACGCCATATATGCGTTGTTGGACGAGCAGATAGTAATGGTATGGGTAAAAATGGGTAAAAACTGATTCGAGTGGTACCAATTAGGCACATTTTATGTTTTTTATTCAAAATAGCTGACCCGATCAAGTTGAAAGTTCCAAGAAATGTGTATCAACATGTAATTCAACTTCACGCAATTTTTTTTTTTTTTAAATGAAAATATTTTCTTTTTTTTCCGCTGTGTTATTCTAAGGGGTATTTTTGAAACTTCTAAAATTCATAAAAATAAAAATTATCACCCGATATTGCCACAAAACTTCACAGATCTAAGTTAGATGAGGAACCATACTGGAAAAAAGTTTGAAGTTGATAGCTGTAGCCGTTTGACCTGTGGAAAACCGACAAAAAAACGAAAAAAATAGATAGAAACGAACACCAATTTTTGTCAGTATGTCAAATTGAATCCTTGCTAAAGCTCGTCTAACAATGTGACAGTGTACAGTAATAACTCGATTGAATCGCACATTACCCACGCCTACAGCCTTCAAGGAAACGTTGATGTCCTCGAATCGTAGCGTGTTCCTAGTATCTAAAACGGTTCAAACCATGTACGACAAGAGAACAGAATTCATTTCGCTTCCATAGTAGCCACTCAATCCATCATCATATTTACATTTCATTGATCACCTTCTTCATGAAAATTAAAAATTAAAAATATACGGATTATAATATTCTTTGTTTTTCCCACAGTTCACTTCCTTGAAGACTTTGTGGATTTTTCGAATGTCATTTGTATGTTTGTATGTAAAAAAAGATAACAATAAAAAACTAGCCGTGATTTGAATGGTTCTACACCAAGGTGCGTGACTTTCCATCACTTCTCACATAGACAGGCATATATCGCTCCTTTTTTTATATAATGTCGCTTAACGACCCCACCAACGGCTAGGTTATACGGGGATACGAATGAGCGGATGATAATGAAACGATGAAGATATGATGGATGAAAAGACGTTCCCAAAAAACCCATGCCTTATATGCTGGACTCGAACCCACGCCCAAGGTGACTTCAGTCACTACCGCTAGCGATAGTTGACTGAGCCAGCGGACAACGCTTGTACTGCGTGGTCCCAGTGTGCTCAGGGAATGTGCGTGTCAGTATCAAGCCGAGGTAGAAACCACAGCGCGTCGTCTGAGTCCCGAGCGATGTTTGTGAGACCGAAATGCTTGAACGCAAGTAGACCAGTTAATCATTATTACACGAGACTTTAATTAGTTGTTCATGTTGCCATATCGCACAGCGCTAGCAGATAATTATTTTTAATCACGTAGACACCGTGGTAAGCTTTGTTCTCGCGGCGGAGGCAAGCGAGCAACGTGGGCCTCTTAGAGATATTATCCATCCAACAAAAATAACTAAGACAAACCCCGAATATGCGTTGTAAGATGAGCGAGATCTCTATATAGAGTATAATCGAGAACTCTACACACCTTGAATCATATATTAGGAAAACGCCATATATGCGTTGTTAGACGAGCGAATAGTAATAGTATGGGCAAAAACTGCTTTGAGTGGTATCAATTTACCACATTTTATGTTTTTTTTTTCAAAATGGCTGACCCGATCAAGCTGATTTTTTTTCAGAAATGTGTAGGTCTATCAGAATGTAAATCAAATTCACGAGAAATTTCATTCTTTTGGATAATATATTTTTTTTCCACCGTGTTATTCTAACGGGTATTTTTGAAATTTCTAAAATTCATGAAAGAAAAGTTATCACCCGATAATGCCACAAAACTATACAGATCTAAGTTAGATGAGGAACCATATTGAAAAAAAGTTTGAAGTTGATAGCTGTGGCCATTTGACCTGTGGAGAACCGACAAAAAAAACTAAAAAAAAAAAAATTGAAGTTTGTCAAATTGAAGAATTTGATATGAATTTTAGAAATTTCAAAAATACTCGTTAAAATAACATGGCGGAAAAAAAGAAGAAATATATTTTTCGAAAAAATGAAATTTCGCGTGAAGTTGAATTACATTTTGATACACATTTTTAAAAAATGTCAGCTTGATCAGGTCAGCCATTTTGAATAAAAAAGATAAAATGTGCTAAATTGGTACCACTCGAAGCAGTTTTAACCCATTTAAACCCATACTATTACCATTTGCTCGTCTAACAACGAATATATGACGTTTTCCTTGTATTTAAAGCGAAAGCGGAAAAGTTTTTCATCAACAATTTGTTTCTACAGTTTGAATGATTTGTGTAGGTTCAATCGTTCGTATTGACAGAACCAAGTTTCAGTATTTTCTCCCAGTTTTTCTCGTTCCCACATCAATGATAATTATGGGGTGAGGTACGTGAATATATAGGTACGTACAAAAGTGGTTTGAGATTTGTGGGGGCTTGAGTTTGTTCTGAGATTTTAGAACCAGTTTCAGTAATTTATTTTGTTCATTTTTCCATCATTCCAATTGTAATATTATCATCATATTTCGATTTTCGTTGTGATAAATTTGTTTAACCTTTGTACTTTCAAGGTAACGTTCCCATATATGTTGATTGTTGTGATGAAATGATAATGAATACAACACAAGCCACGACTTTGAGATTCGTGCGCTCACGTCTTGTGTGGGCATCTTCGGAACTAATTGTATGAAAATGGTGAAATAGATAGAGAGATATGCATTTATTCCACTTATCAATATAATTGATCAACTTTCTGAATAAATTCATCGATATTAATAATGTCGCAATCACACTCAGGCGTGTAATCGCAGGATCACACATGTTGTTCTGGGACATGTCGAATGAAAGTACAACAAACAAATACGTTACGTTCTATACATCTGTACATAGTTTAAACGACAAGAAGTGAGGGAGAGAGAAATCCTCTCATTCGGCAGCTGCGCACGCGCACTTGAGTGATCACAGGCATCCAGCATAGTGCTCAGTACAAAAAAAAAAAAAAAAAAATCGGAAATAATACACAGAAAATTGAATAAATTCAATGAATTTAACAATTGAAAACAGAATGAAATTTCCGATTGAAAATGAATGATGGAGAACTAAGCTATATTATTATAAAGATATTTATGGAGAATTTTTGATGAGTCTCTCAGAATGGAATTGATGATGTTGTCCAGAATTGAGGATGAGTCTGCTCATGTTTCAAGAAAGTCAGTGAAGAATGATGGTATAGCAGCTCGGGCGCCCAGAAACAGGCCAAGAACATCCCAATAGTCCTCCTTGATATGGTATTTCCTTGACAGATCGGGAATACAAGGTCAGTATATTGGCTCCTCTTCTCCTCGTTCACTTCTTCACCCTGATTCCTGTGCATCTCGAAACGAGGTTACATTTGCATCTTTCTTCCATTTTTAAACTCATCTATATACTGTAGAAACTGTGATGTGCCTGCTGCCCCCTCGATAGGCCTATAGGGACAAAGTCACACATGGTACATCGCTATTAATTTTCATTACTAAACCCCCGAATTATTACAGTACCTATTGTAATACCGACCCTAAGTCAAATGTATCCTAATGGCTAACATTCCAAGACGTCAAAGGTTCGAAGTGTATGTTCTGGACCACTCGAAATAAGGGTGGCTGTTTTCTAGCATCGTTCTGGAATACTAGAAACGTTAAATGCAGTCTATTTTTCCACCTCAAACTGGCAAGAGTGTTTTGTCCCCACTCAAATCAATCTCTATAACTATATTTGTACCCCACATTTAATCATTCATTAGCATTTACATCTGCAGGCGAACCACATGAAGCAATAAACAGTACAGTTTGTATTTATCCAACGGACAGTGTTATAAACCCTCTATCATCCACCACGGTTCCATTACAAGACCATGGTTGTTGAAATATTCTTTAACCATATTTTCATAAACGCTTACCTATTATTACCTTGATCTCTTAGATATTGAGGCAGAATATCATATAATTAGACGAGCTTTAGCGAGGATTCAATTTGACATACTGAAAAAAGTTGGTATTCGTTTTTATGTTTTTCTTTTATGTTTTTTTTGTCGGTTCTCCACATGTCAAACGGCTACAGCTATCAACTTCTAACTTTTTTCCAATATGGTTCCTCATCTTACTTGGATCTGTATAGTTTTGTGCCATTATCGGGTGTGGTAACTACATTTTCTAAGACTTTCAGAAATTTCAAAAATACCCATTAGAATAACACAACGGAAAAAAAATTCAAAAAATGAAATTTTGCGTGAAGTTGAATTAGAGTTTGAATTGCATTTCTGGAAATTTTCATCTTGATCGGGTCAGCCGTTTTGAAGAAAAACCATAAAATGTGCTAAATTGGTATCACTCGGAGCAGTTTTTACCCATTTTAACCCATACCATTACTATCCGCTCGTCCTACAACGCATATATGGCGTTTTCCTAGTAAATTCTGAGATTGGTTGTCGGAAGTTTTCCCTCACATGAGAGTTGAGTTGTGTGTATCAGTTCGAGTGGGCGTTGGGTGGAACAAGGACATATGTGAGGGCAGCGTGATGAGATAGCTCCGGGCCGGGCAGTAATAACACCACTTCGAGTAGATCTCTGTTTGATCTCTCTCTCTCTCAGAAGCAATAAGCTAGATGTTCTTGTAGCCGACCAATCACAGGCTTTAGGACACAAAGCATGGCTGGACTCCGCGAGATTACGTCACATTCGTTCGAACCGCGCAGGCGCTTGTGTTGAGAGTTGGGCGAGAGATATGTATGAAATGCATTCCATAGCCAGGCCTTCACCACTTGATTAGACGAGCTTCAGCGAGGATTCAATTCGACATACTCAAACTAATTGGTATTCGTTTTTATTTTTTTATTCATTTTTTCATGTTTTTTTGTCGGTTCTTCACAGTTCAAACGACTACAGCTATAAACTTCAATTTTTTTTCAATGGTTCCTCATCTAACTTGGTTCTGTATAGTTTTGTGGCATTATCGGGTGGTAATTTTTTTTCTTATGAATTTTAGTAATTTCAAAAATACTCATTAGAATAACACAGAGGAAAAAAAATATTTTCATTTTCCGAAAAAATGAAATTTTGCATGAAGTCGAATTACATTTTGATACACATTTCTGGGAATTTTCAGCTTGATCGGGTCAGCCATTTTGAAGAAAAAAACATAAAATGTACTAAATTGGTACCACTCGAAGCAGTTTTTACCCATTTTTACCCATACTATTACTATTCGCTCGTCCTACAACGCATATGTGGCGTTTTCCCAGTTATGAAACTAATGGAGCTATGAAAGTATTATAATATGTGGCTTTTATAAAGTAAAGCTGTCACCAGTCAGGGGTCGAACCTGAGACATGATCAAGGAACTGGTCTGAGGAAGGGCTAGGTTGCTGTGGAGCGGGTTACTAAACTAGGGCAATACACGGAGAACATCTGTCAACCTGAGTTCATTGATAACAGAATGCAACTCATCTCGACACAGTAATACAATAATGATAATAATACATTACCAGAACTCACAAGTTAACAGATACGTCGTGGACGGAGAGTATCCACGCTTGTGGACACTTCGCTCGCGAGCATGAAGTGCACGCTTATTTATAAACAACTAGCAGGCTCGGCAAACGTTGTTCTGCCATCGAAGAGATTTGTAGTGCATGTTGGTTGTTAATGTAATTAAAACGAATGTATTGTAAGTGTGTTGGTACGGGATGTCTGCCAGGCAGGTGAATGGTGCGTCGTCGACGATGATGGCCGATTTAACCCAAAACACAGTAACCATGAACTTGCCCAATGTAATTAGACGAGCTTTAGCGAGGATTCAATTTGACATACTGAAAAAAATTGGTGTTCGTTTTTATTTATTTATTTTTTTTTTTTTCATGTTTTTTTGTCGGTTCGCCACAGGTCAAACGGCTACAGCTATCAACTTCAAACTTTTTTTCAATATGGTTCCTCATCTAACTTAGATCTGTATAGTTTTGTGGCATTATCGGGGGGTAACTTTTTTTTATGAATTTTAGAAATTTCAAAAATACCCATTAGAATAACATGGCGGAAAAAAAAAAAAAAATCCCGAAAAAATGAAATTCTGCGTGAAGTTGAATTACATTTTGATACACATTTCTAAAAAATTTCAGCTTGATCGGGTGAGCCATTTTAAAGAAAAAAAAATAAAATGTGCCAAATTGGTACCACTCGAAGCAGTTCTTAAACATTTCTACCCATACCATTACTATCCGTTCGTCCAACAACGCATATGGCGTTTTCCTAGATTATTTCATGAACGTAACGGACAAAGGTCCTGTGAATCGTTTGTGTTGCAAATGGAACGTTAATTGAACAGAATTAAAGTCGGTTTTATGGCAAAGAAGTGTAGTGAAATGAAGAAAGTCATCAGTAAATTCGAAGACTAACCGAGTATAAATAACAATATGCCAAAGTCTCAAATCAATGTATTTCATTGTCGTAATGGACATGGTCAACGATGGAGATTTTGAAAAGTCAATGTGAAGTGGAATGAAGTAATACTAGGAAAACGCCATATGCGTTGTTAGACGAGCAGATAGTAATAGTATAGGTAGTGATGGCTGAGAACTGCTTCGAGTGGTACCAATTTAGCACATTTTATTCTTTTTCTTCAAAATGGCTGACCCGATCAAGCTGAAATTCTTTAGAAATGTGTATCAAAATGTAATTCAACTTCACGCGAAATTTCATTTCTTTGGAAAAATGTAAATATTTTTTTTTTCCGCCATGTTATTCCAATGGGTATTTTTGAAATTTCTAAAATTCATAAAAAAAAAAGTTAACCCCCGATAATGCCACAAAACTATACAGATCTAAGTTAGATGAAAAACCATATAAAAAAAAAGTTTGAAGTTGATAGCTGTCGCCGTTTAACCTGTGGAGAACTGACAAAAAAACATAAAAAAAAAAAAAATTGAAAACGAACACCAATTTTGTTTTAGTATGTCAAATTGAATCCTCGCTAAAGCTCGTCTAATAACGTGGATCGCCAAGTTTTGCACGGAAATAAAGGAAATCACTATTAATCTCGAAGAGCTATTATGAGTGGACGATAGTTTTTGTCAGTCCGTCTTTTGCCAACACAAATAAGTTCGATGGTCTGCCCACGCGAGAACATGCCACGTATAATTGCCCCTGTGGTCTGTGAGAAATGCAACACGAAATGACTGAGTGTTTACGCGCGCGATATCTAGCGTGTAGCGACGCAAATGCTGCCGAGTGCAGCAGACCTTGATTATCTCCGTTAATGTCAGTGTACAACGTCATTACTGGTGTTGTCCTTGAAGTGCCAATGTTTGGATATTGCTCATAGGAGAAAGCTTGGCGGAAGATCTCGTATAGTTTAGGACCTTCTACCAGCCCTATCGAATGTGCGTGAGGAATTTCACGACACTCGGTCGAGCCGTTTCGGAGGAGTTCATCCTCTAACATGTCACACGAGCTTTTATATATACGATACAAGTATAAGATATCATTTTCAACAACAGAGTAACTAAAACTCTCTAGTTAAATCTGTGTTGAAAATGATAAACGAAATTCAATCAAATCCGAAGGGATTAAAATTGAATAAAAATCCAACCTGTTTCGAATGAGAATTTTCGAATCATACTCTTCTTGAACAACTAGACTGCAAAAAACAGTCCTTATCAACATTCAGTTTTCACAGTTTTATCTTTCCATGAGAAGAACGAAGACGTTTTATGAGTAGGTTCAAGTAGGCTCACAAGCTTCCTTCCTGCAGTAACATAATTCCCCACCAAAACAAGAACTTGTAAAAACAGCCCTTGCTATTTCAAATCTTTGCCATTGAAAAGAAATTATATAAGAAGTACTATCCAAGTCAACTCTCTAGAGAGGGAAAATGCGTGTGGTGTGGATGGATAGATATCAGGCATAATGCAAACGTTCTGTTATTATAGCTGGGCCTTTGGCCATGATGAAATGAAATGTGCATAGCACTTTTATTCCTCTTCATTTTTAAAAATAATAACAATTGGAAAAACGAGTCTAAAATGGCATCACTTCCGGTCTCCGGAAATGACTTCCGGTCAATACATACAAAAGGCTCATTTCCATATGGGCCCACATATTCCCTGAAAGAATCGGACAATTCGTTTGGCCTGCAGCCGATGTCGCAGGTGACGACGGAAGAGGAGGAGGAAACGAAAAACGTACGCTTTTCACAGTGCTATAAATTCCAGACTTTCAATCCGATATATCTGAAATTTGATATGTCGGTCGTGTATGGAGGCTCATTCCATTCAAACAAGCCAGAGTTATACGAGTTCACTAGGAAAACGCCTTATGTGTTTCCGCGTTGATGGATGAGCTAATTAAGAATGACATGTAATTCTTTCAAAAAGTTATATCAAGTTGATGTTTTGACGGCATTCAAGTTAAAAATCAATCTTTCCATTTGGTTGGTTTGTTTGGTAGACTATTCTCATAAAGGAAATATCAGATGCAATCTAATATTATATATTGTAATATTAGATCTATGACTACCAATAACGTTTAGACTACTAGGAAAACGCCTTATATGCGTTGTGAGATGAGCTTACAAGTATGGAAATGTAGAATTAAGAACATTTTGTCAGCTCAATGTACATACTGTATACGGGCCATGGAACACTTCAAAGGTTTAAGAACCGCGGCTGTCTGTTGGTATATAAACCTTGGTTTCCAAACAATTATACCAGTGCCTTCTTGATATCCATCACAGATTTTGAACGTTTTAATTTATTGGTGACACTTGTTGCTCACATTTAATAGTTTCTAAATTGCTTTCTCAATTGCTTCCATGGATGTGTGAAAAAGTACATTAAAAATGCGTTTTCTTCGTTATAGCACATCCGATTGTTCCATAAGTCGCTCAAAATGTGTATGATAGCTCTTCCCACATTCAGTATAAATTTGAGAGCTTTTGGAAAATCTTGGTTCTCCAAGTATTTCTCCCCTGGCCTATTCTTATGGGGAATTTCCATACTTTCCAAATTTTTTCCGGAAAAACCGTCGGACCGATTTTCCTGAAAAACAATTCCAACCTATTCTGGTATAACACCAATTTGTAAAAAAAGTTTCGAGTTGATTGAAACTTTTTCCTGACCTGTATGCCGCGTACAAAATTACACACACACAAAAAAAACAACATAAAAACCAAGCCCAAAATTTTTCGGTATATGGAATGAAAATCTTCGCTACGCTCATCTAATTACCAATTCTCAATAATTTCTTCGATAATAAAGGAGGCCTTGTTTCAATCGTTCTTCATTAATTGGTGACACTTGTTGCTTGGATTTAATTGGTTTTCTTAATAGCTTTAAAACGATGTGTAAAAATGTAATTAATTTTTTTTATATCTAAACGACTGATTGGATTTCAGTAAAAGTTCGGAATAATCTGTATCATCATTATATTGAGATTTGGTGAAAAATTGAATTTTTTCGAGAGACTTTTTTTGTACGAAAATTCTTCTCTTGCTTTTTTTTGTCATTATATAATTTTTCATATCAAAACGACTGATTGGATTTCAGTGAAAGTTCGGAATAATGTGTATCATTATTATATTGAAATTTGGTGAAAATTGGAATTCTTTCGAAGGACATTTTTTTCACGAAAATTCTTCTCCAGCTTATTCCTATGTGTAATTTGGAGGATGGAAAATTAGTTTTCTCAGAAGTGGTGCAACCGATTGCGTATAAAAACTAATGGGATTCAATCCAGATGAAGACATATGGGCATGCCAAGTTTCAATCGAATTTGGATTTTCGTCTGACCTGTAGAGCGCGAAAAAAAAAAAAAAAAAAAAAAAAAAAAGTACATTTTTTTTGGGTCAAGTGAAATTGAGTCTTCGCTTCGCTCATCCAATTAGTTTCGGAGATACAGTATGCTCAAAACCGCCTGGGAGTACTTCGTGTGAACAGTGTGAACGTATGAAGCGCGGGACTTGGCTCCCATCGAGCTACCGCTCGACTAGATACCTGAAGTATGATCTTGCATGTTCATGTACTGATCCGCGTATCATAATCATCCATCTCATCAGATCACGCTGATTTCCTGACCCGTTATCAAGTCAGGCTGGTGAAAATAAAAATATTTTCTTTTTTTTCTGCCGTGTTATTCTAATGGGTATTTTTGAAATTTCTAAAATTCATAAAAAAAAGTTACCGCCCGATAATGCCACAAACTTCACATATCTAAGTTAGATGAGGAACCATTTTGAATAAACGTTTGAAGTTGATAGCGGTAGCCGTTTGACCTGTGGAGAACCGACCAAAAAAAATGAGAAAAAAAAAACATGGAAAACTACACCATTTTTTTTCAGTAGGCCTATATCAATTCTAATCCTCGCTAAAGCTCGTCTAACAAGTGTTCTTTCCATGTTGTTATTAGACGAGCTTTAGCGAGGATTCAATTTGACATACTGAAACTAGGAAAACGCCATATATCCGTTGTTAGACAAGCGGATAGTAATAGTATGGGTAAAAACTGCTTCCAGTGGTACCGATTTAGCACATTTTATGTTTTTTTATTCAAAATGGCTGACTCGATCAAGCTGAAAATTTCCAGAAATGTGTATCAAAAAGTAATTCAACTTCACGCAAAATTTCAGTTTTTTGGAAAATGATTTTTTTTTTCGCTGTGTCATTCTAATGGGCATTTTTTAAATTTCTAGAATTCATAAAAAAAAAGTTACCGCCCGATAATGCCACAAAACTATACAGATCTAAGTTAGATGAGGAACCATATTGAAAAAAGTTTGAAGTGGATTGCTGTAGCCGTTTTACCTGTGAAGAACCGACAAAGAGAAAAAAAAAACATAAAAACGAACACCATTTTTTTTCACTATGTCAAATTGAATCCTCGCTAAATCTCGTCTGATAACTATTCGAACATTATCTTCTAAATCTATCATCGGGATGTAATTCTTCCAAATTGTCTTGATCACACCTCGAGGGTGTCAATACTATGCCTTGGGCATACTTTCCCGCTATTACTATTCATAAATGTATCCATACGACCTCCACCACACGACTGAGAATCAGTTCACACTGAAGTGTCAACGAGCAGTCAACAAGTTGAAATACTGCAGGTAGATCGAGTGAACAATATCAGATGAATCAAAATAAAACATTGATCTATTCTATCATTCGTCTATTCGTTCAAGCTTATATCCATCATCTACTCCCAACTTCATTGATTGACCCAAAGGTCACCCCACGCCTTATCTTAACATTCCTCTAATCAATCATATTTATCCTTCATTCTTTCCCTACTGAACTAATGTAGGTGGTGACAGCCTCTGACGCTAACCCAAAAAGGCCCCCCTCACATATGCACGGTGCTTATTAACATGGAGAAGTCAATTTTCATCTGTTTCCATGTTCACAAACGCAGTGTCATTGAATATAAAGTATATCAACTCCCAACACATGTTTATGCTCTTCAATTAATACACCAATCTTTACATTCAATCATTCAAGATAAAACGTCGATGAGTATCAAGAATGTGATGAGATTCATTGACGTATTATCTAAGAACCGATTGACTTCAGGATAATAGAATGTCATAAGAAATAGAGAGCATACAATTATTCAAAGGTTGACAAACTTATCATCCAATGGCTGGCTCGTGAACATGGGATAAGGCAGGCACGTACTGGTGGGCCCCCACAGTTATGTACTCGAGAAACTTCGTGTAGTTCCCAAAACCCGTACAATCGAATATAAAAACATACAATTTCGAGAAATTTCTTTGCGGGGCTCAATTCTCTCTTCCTTTGATATGCACTGCACACTTAGTTTAGTTCGGCTCACTATTGAGTCCTTGCCCGGAGCGCTAAAATGACACGGAACGACCCCGCAGTTACAATTACTGTGATGGGGAAATATCAGTTGGGCTCCTTAACTTCTATGAGAAAACACATTTTTTACATCCTGATCTTATCTGAAACACGTCGAACCATATTTTAAAAAGTGTATAATTTCGAAAAATTCCCTGTGGGGCCAGAAGGGGGCTTGCCCCCCGTGGGTCACAACTTCGCGGTAACGCGTCGATAGGCCTACACAACTCTTCTTATGGCATTATTAATTGTATTCTCATATAAACGCGTACTTCGCTGTTTATATGACTTGCTCCAGACTTCGCACAAATAGGCCTATTATAACCTAATATTATAACCTTATGGACCTAATATCCTAGCTACGCCACGGCTATGTTTAAACTGCTTCGATAAAAACTATTAATTATTGATAAAGAAAAAATCTTATGTTTTCCTTGTCCTGGATTTGGTTTTACATAATTAATTAAGTTAGTTACTAAACGGTCACCATAGAGTGGGCCCTTAATTTCAGTGCTGACCGGTGGGCCTATTATATTACTTGCCAGTACGTCCCTGGGAGAAGGATATAGTGAAGATTAATGCGTGTAGCGAGGCGCATGCGTCATCTTCAGAATGCCTTGTAGTGTTTGTGGTCACTTCTAATTGGAGTAGATGGACTTTGTGTGAAGTTACACGCGTGTTCAAGTTGTGCTAGTTGCTATAGAGTTGCGCATTGTTCTCAGTCAGCTTGTTCGCTGGACAGAACAATAGGAACAACACCCCACCTTGTGCCGTGCCGTCTGACGTGGCGCAACGAATGGATCAACTCCACAGCAATAAGTTGATCTGGAATAAAGCAGACTCACAAGCATTACGAACCACTCTTTGAAAGGTGGGCTTGATTAAAGCCTGGTTCACAATTGAAATAAGGAATAGTGGTTATGGAATAGCAATAGTGTTATAGTGTATAGTGTTGTAGGTGGGCCACAATAGCCTCTTATTTCACTGTTCACCGCCAACCTGAATCATTATTTGACTTGAATGGTTGGAATTTCAGTGGCAGTGGCAACAACCAAGGCCTTCTGAATTATTCTAGTATTATTTTATTATTAAAATAATATGTCAGGCCTTGCAGCAACTGTCAGAAGTCATTTTGACATTTATTCCTTGAGAATGTCTGATTTGAGTCTCAGAGAGAAATAAATACCTGAAATACATGACGGTAAGTCACTTGACTACAGTAGTAACATCATCTGACTGGTCAGAATTTGGCTTGTCATAAAGCTTATAAGGAATAAGTCATAAGAAATGGAATTTTTTCACTTCTTATGACTTATCACCTAATCACCATAACGAGTTTCTCACTGTGAACGGTTACATGGAAACCGCCACCACACATTTCGCTTATACACTATAACACTATATACACTATTCCATATTATATTCCATATTTCAACTGTAAACCAGGCCTAACTCGATCAATATGTAGGATGACAGGCCCATGAATATTACCTCTTGCTATCACGCTCAACTGGTCGTCAAGATATCAAACGCACAACGTTACTGTTTGTTAGGAGATGAATAACAATTCAAAATGAATAAATGAATAAATATAGACATTTATAAATATATACACGCCCATATATATATATATATATATATATATATATATATATATATATATATATATATATATATATATATATATATATATTTATATATATATTTATATATATATATATATATATGAATATATATATAAATATATATATATATATATATATATATATAAAGATGGTCGACGCCAGGGATAGAACCAGGTCCGATATTCCCCTCGTCTACCGGATCACATGAAGCGAGCGCGTTAACCACTGCGCTGCATGGTTATGCTATCGACAAAGACTAGCTCTCAGTATTATCAGCAGATGAACATATAGCAAGGACTTCCATTTCTCCCACCAAAAGAAGGGCTTCGTTTTTATGTTTTTTCATTTCTCAGATTTTGTGCGCGGGATAGCCTACAGGTCAGGAGAAAAGACCAATTTACTCGAAACTTTTCTGCGTATTAGTGTCACACCACAATAGGTTGGATAGCCATACCCAACCTATAATAATCGGTAAAACGTTTTCCCCGGAGAAAATTCGTTGAGTGTGTGAAAACCCCGAATGAATAACCCGGAGGGAAAATGCTTTGAGAACAAAACAAAATCAAACTAATATGAGAAAGAATAATTAGGCGCCCTGGTGGCCAAGTCTGCTATTGGGCGTGGGTTCGAGTCCCGCATAAGGCACGGGTTTTTGTGAATGTCCTTTCACCTATCATCACGTCATCTTTTCATTATCACTCGCTCATTCGTACCCCCGTATAACCTAGCTGTTGGCGGACTCGTGAAGCAACAATAATAAAAAATACTATAGGCCTATCATACACATTTTCAGAAGTTTTTGCAACAATGAGAAATAACGAAGAAAGAGTGATAAAAGTATACGTCGAAGTGGATATCCCACAGGTTGCTGTGTTCAATATCAACATGTGGCAGTTAGGGTTTTCAAACGTTTGAAGTAATTCAGCATTCTGGGTCTGTAGATGTGGAGTGAGGTGGAAGAATATATTTTATTCTAGATTTCCATACTCAGACGCATATTCCGCGTTTCTCTTGTATTATCCAACGCTGCCAAAACAACATGCGAGGCGAACATTCTGTTTGTAGACAAAAGAGATCTCACTTTCAGCTGCACTGCCGGCCACGCAGCGTTGCTCACGCGAGCGAGATGAAGGAACAATAACGCTCGAACAACAAGTGGCTTCTGAGGGTGACAGTGATAGCCAGCAGGTGGTCTCGTGCAGAACATCGCGGCTGGACACTGGCCGACAATTGCACTGTCATTATCATTTCACTCATTTCATACACATGTTTTCTCTAGAACCAGGCAAACGCAGAATATGCATTGTTAGACGAGCGAGATGGCTACTTAAGTACTAGGAAAACGCCATATATGCGTTGTAAGACGAGCGAATAGTAATAGTATGGGTAACAAGGGTGAGCGCGCTCACCCTTGGACACCCTTATATGGAAAAAAAACTTAATTTGATTGCTTCTATTGACAGAAAACCTTAAATAGATTATTCTGTAAAAATAAATTCTCAAATTGATTGTTTCTATTGACAGAAATCTTGAATACATTGCTTATATTTACAAAAAAACTTACATGATTTCTTCTATTGACAGAAAATCCTGAATTAATTAAATTCCATCAACAACAGAATATAGTTCCTTTAGTATTTTGCTTATAGGCCTATCTAGAACTTTTATTAAATGCTTCTTTTTCCATGTTGCTTGACCTCACCAACAGCTAGGTTATAGAGGGTACAAATAAGCAGATGATAAAGAAACGGTGAGGTGATGATAGATGAAAGGACATTTTAAAAACCTCAATCTTACGCAGGATTTGAACCTGCGGCCCTGGAACCAGAAGCAGATACGCTACCTCTAGACCTTGAATGTATATGTATATATATATATATATCTATATATCTATATATATATATATATATTTTTTTATACATGGCTTCTAGTGGGTATAGCGTCTATAGACAAACTATAAATAATAGAATAAAATGGTAAGTTGTATACTGGAATAAAATACTGGAATACTGTATACTGGAATAGTGGAATAAAACATTGTATTGATCTCTTCTATTTACAGAAACATAAAAAAAGAGTTTAATAGCAATATTTGTATGTATAGTGGTCTCAGTTTTGTGTACCACATATTGTGTTCATATAGTCGACATGCATATTATTTTCAAAACATGTACAAATGGCCTAAAGTCCATTCATATAAGCGCGTTAATGATACAACGATTCAACTTGAACCACACGATACACAAAATTACAAAAACTTCCGCAATTTTATTATTTAGATCTTATTTTGGCTTGATTGATTTCAAATTATACAAGATATATTTTATTTATTATTATTGGATGAGCGAAGCGAAGACTCAATTTCACTTGACCCGAAAAAAATGTACATGTTTTTTTTTTTTTTTTTTTCGCGCTCTACAGGTCAGCCGAAAATTCAAATTCGATTGAAACTTGGCATGCCCATGTGTCATCATCTGGATTGAATCTCATTAGTTTTTATACGCAATCGTTTGCACCACTTCTGAGAAAACTAATTTTCCATTTTCCAATTAACCCATAAGAATGAGCCAGAGAAGAATTTTCATAAAAAAAATGTCCTTCAAAAAATTTCAAATTTTCACCAAATTCCAATATAATAATGATACATAATATATATATATATATGCATATATAATATATAATAATATATATATATATATATATAATAATGATACTTTCTTTATAGTTGATTAGTTCGTAATAACTCTTGATGTTACGTACACAAAAAACAACCAATCACTGAGCAATTATTGGCAACACGTTCACAGCCTGCTCGACGAAAGAATTACGAATTCTCTTAACAAGAACGAGAGTTACATAGCGAAACGAGCTCGAAGGGAAACTGGTCTGTTGTAGTGATGCCGCAATATAGCGAAAAAATCGATACGTCGATTCGATTCGATATTTTTTATTCCGATTCGATTCATCGATTAATCGGAAGTGAGAAAATCGATATTTGAATTTGAAAAATCGATTTTTCAAATTTAAAATACCGGTAGAGCTATTCAAGTTTTCAATGAATATTGTGTGTAAAATACTTGTTGCAGCAGGATCTATTTCTATTGCCAAGTCACTTTCAATGAATGCAAATATTTCATGTAAGACTTTTCGTAATTTTGGTATTGTACTGTATTGTATCTGATTCTAATGAAGTTGGATCACCAACTCTTGTGAACAGTTGACAACAAAGTGGTTTCTGTTCAATTGGGAAATATCCAGAATATGAATTGTTTTCTGGCGCCTAGTGTTCATCGCGAAAGTCCGTTAATAAATGAAAGTGGAAGAGCGGAGACAGGTGGCGAGAGTCGAGAGCTGTACATAATCCCTACGCTACAAAATTATACTTCGAAAACACAATATAATTGACAAATTTAAAATTAATATAAAACATCGAAAATCGGACGTGAAAACATCGATTCAGCAATATATCGGAACCAATTGTATCGATTCAAAAATCGATGTATCGAAAGGAAATGAATCGATTTATCAAAATATCGATATAGTCTACGGCATCTCTAGTCTGTTGCCATTGAAGTGTTGATCTCAATGCTGTTGCTGTTCTCGGTCGTTTTTGATTGTATGAAGTTATGTAATTATAATGTAATATAATTAGTGATGCCTTCGGGTACCCGGGTACCCGGGTCGGGTACGGGTAATGCATTACCCGGGTAATGCATTACCCGGGTAATATTCTGTTACCCGGGTACCCGGGTAACCGTCTACGTTCCGGGTAATTGTGCTAACCAGTACCTATAATATAGAAAATAACTTTTATAAATCACTCAAGCTACCGAGAGAAATTCAACTTCGCATTCTACATAAGTTTTTTCACCTACCTTCCCACACCTCCCTCAACTTGTCAAAATGCGCTCGTCAAATCTAGTCGCACCACCTACCGTTATCTGTGGTCACACGTGCAGTGTACTGAATCCCTCTCCTGTCAACCGCTCTCTAGTTGCCATGCCAAATACCATTCTTTACCGAGAACTGAGAAGCATATATAGTCAACCCATTACCTACCTCTACGATTTGAGGGTTTTGTCAAGTATTTCTTCTCACTTCGCTGTTGTTTTTCAGCTTGAATAGGTCCTAGTATATTTGCTCGTTTTGCAGTTTGTATGGACTTGAGTGGTGTTATTGTTGGAGTGAGCATAGCGACGTGTGTTTAGTGTTATATATATCAAATTGAGCGATTTTTTTATCGATACGATTTTTTTAAATTACCCGGGTAATACCCAGGTAATTTCGGCGGGTACCCGGTTCCTAATTTGTTACCCGAAGGCATCACTAAATATAATTATTAATAAACCTACGAACTGGAAATATTTACTTACAAAACTACAAAAGAGAAACCAATTCAGGCCCTAGCACATTGTAGTGATAACATTTGCATTTAACATTTGTGGAATAAAATTGACAAAATTACTGTGAAATGATGTAGGCATAGTATTAATATCAATTTGACGCTGTATGATCGTGGAATGATATGTTTAGTTGCCCTGGCCTATGTTTATTTATAATTTTCCTATTATTTAGCTAAATATTAATGTGAGAAGAAGCTTTGAAGAAGAAGAAGAAGCTTTGTAAATTGAAATAGCAAAATACATGCAACCTAACCTCACCGAACCATTGCGTTAACCTATAGACTCAATGCCTGAACGATTGGCAGCGGGCACACATAGAGGGTGGTGGAAGATGGGGAGGCCTTGATTGAGTAGCTGGTCCACTGCCTCCGTGTTGGACGTTATAAGACGGAAGAGCGGCGGCTCGCAGGTGTTCGGTGACGTCCTCCACGGACACATTCAAAAGAAGCCTAGCCTTTGAATTGTATGTCAACTTCAATTAGAGCTCAATTATCTTGTAAATTTAATGACACTGATAGTTTCCTTGATGTTTGCTCATATAGCACTGCTTGCTTGTCGATTGTTGCTGATTGAATTGAAATAGGTAAGAAAAAAGGAATGTAATTATTATTAAATTCATTTGAAACCGGGAAATAAAATGAACAAAACCGTTGCTTATAGAACCAAAAGTGGGCGGTACGCCAAAAAGAAATTCGGTTTTTATTGAATTATAAAATATTTACGCTGGGCCTATGTGGACAAAAGTTATTATCGTTCAATGTTAGACCGTAACCAATTACAATTTCAAAGCGCATAAATTTATAATATACGTAGAAAACCAGCGATTCTTTTACGCATAAAAAAGTCAGCGGATTTTGAAAACCTATTCCATTGCACACTGGGTGCATGATCATAGCAGTTTTTTCTTCAATTTGTTGATTAGAAAATATACAGGCTATGTGGACAAATTTCATGAGTATGTAGTCGAAGATTGTACAAATTTGCATAACCCAAGCGCAATAATTTTACATAGAAATTTATTTCTATAGAAATTCAGCGATTCTACGCGACGAATAGGTGTTTTTGGTCCCTCTTATTTCAGCCAAACATATAAACTTGTGTGTTTCCATTTCCACAGTATGGTGAACACGCTGAAAAACTGAGTGAATATTTACTTTTTTTTCAAGAATTAATTAACTATATGAAATTTGATGATAAGCTTGATGTTCAGTTATTTGATCTCTATTTTTATTTCTATTCGTTGAGCCATAGTTCAGAAATCAAATAATCTCACGCTCCAAACATTCGTTATAAACTTAGGAAACTGTAATGCATTTATGTAGGCCTATTCTAATCCCAAAGTAGTATACAATCTTTTGAATTGATGTTATTCCGCTTAATTGAACATTTTTTGGAAAAACTAATCCTTTAGGCCTAATTTTTAAATTTCATTACCCAACAATGTTCAACAGGCGTCGACAAACAACTGAGTACACTATTCAACCTTCAACGACAGACCATACTAATTGATTTTATTTCAGTTCAGGTCTTGTCCTAATCCTAAGGAATATTTTGAATTTACAAATGACAGCCATGAAACTTCAATTCATAAGAATTTTAAGAAACCATAGGCATTGCAATTTTCTCGTAAATATTATTATTATTACGGCCTACTGTTGGATTATAAACTGAGCTGGTGGTGACTTAAATGGAGTAGACCTCCACTGAACGCGGTAGTAACTTGAAATTTTACGTCATGCCAGAGATGGCCGGTCAATTGTGATTGCAAAAATATATTGTTTCAAAATTAGGCCTGGTAAGGTCAAGTTTTTCAACATCCCCACCTTCTCTGTTATCACTTGTATCAGTTTTTCTGACACCACTGAACTTGTTTTGTTTGTTGAGAAAATCTACTTCGTATTTTTGTGACGGAGGCAGAGATAAAGATGGTCGATGACGGGGATTGAACCTAGGGCCGCTATCTACCACTCACTGATCGACCTAGTCTTCACCATATGACCAACAGAGTAGGTTGATGTTTCACCTTCCTCCAATCATTACAAACATGGTGTCAACTAATTTAAAATGCAAAATTTCAATGCATTTGCTCCTGAATTTCATTAACTAAGGTCATCACCTCAATCAAATTCAAATGAAGAACTTCATGGCTTAGGCCATACAAGAAATTCAAAACTACGTATAATAGGAACGTCACACTAATATAAACTCTGCCGTGCGACTGTGTTGAACGAATCATGAACAACCCATTTCAACTCTTCCGTCAATTTTGCCTACGAAGATTTCGTCAAATACTGCAACTAAAAATTAGGCTAGGTCTACTTAAACTACACCATTAATTTTGTGAACAACTAAATGCACACTTCTTTTATAGTGTATTTATCCATTATTGCTGGGGCAGCCACAGTACAACTAAAGATAAATTACTTTCAGTGTGAATTGTTTGCACCAATAGGCCTAACGACTGTCAGCATTAAGCAAAATATCAAAATGCGCATTACAATGAATCACGGTTGATCATAGGTCTACTGTCGTAAAGAAAGAAAGAGGTGTAATTTTATAATTAATAAGACTTTGAGTAGCCTAGGCTTCTAGTTTTGAATGGGCCTGTTGCTTTTATTGAATTAGGTTAGGTTAGGTAAAATTAGTTTAAACCTAAGCATACCGGTGCACAATTTTTTGAAGTATGGAATAGGCCTAGCTGAAATTAATGATCGAATTGGGCCTAGATATCCATCAAGATCCAAATCTAGACTCACAGAAAATATGTTTTCATCAAATGAAATGACAGTGTAAACATTAACCTCCAACTTAACCTCTATCATAAGATTATTTTTCACAATGACAGGCTGACAGCTGATTCTGAACGGCAGAACCACGAACTTGAGTTTGACAACTGACACAGCTGTGAAAGAGGAAGCAGTTTAATCGTAAAATTAATGGGTTATAATATTACTTTGAGGTTATTCTCTTGTGATAGTATTCATTGTAAGCCTGCCCTATGTAGGCCTACATTTTAATTCATTGGCTAAACATTGCTGTGAATTGATAGAAGAAGAAGTTAATGGTTTGTATACCTGGGCTAATTATACCTGTAGGCAACCTAACCTTAACGAGTTAATATTACAAATGACAATGATACAGAACAACATTACATAGGCCCTACCAATTTCAGTGTAATTACATGGCAAAATACCATACGCCTAATATTATTGCCTATTATGGTTTCATAATAAGAGGAAGGAGAAAGAAGGAGAAGCAGACGATGGGAGGAAGACGGAATGGCTCACCGGCTTCGAGATCGCAAGCAGCCCTAGAAACGACAGTGGAGCTACCTCCACCCCCAAACCCGACTACGTTGGATTGGGAGATTAGACCGATTTGATGGTTTCAGACTTCAATTATAGAGGCCCAAAATGAATATTACCTTTGCCTATGGCCTACCTCAGCCTAGTATTTCACTCCATCTTCATTCTTGAAGACTTTGAAGTAAGGTAACAAAATACGGTTAATGTGTTAATGATCTATGTTGATAATGAATTTTGTTCACTGTGCAACTCAAGAGGGCGGTGTCATTATTTCAAGTAGGCTCTATTCTGTTTGTCCAAAGAAAAAGATTCAATTTTGAAAAGATATGTCAGCTGATACACATCCGTTGTTTATGCTCGTTACCATCGTTACGAGAGAATCAAAAGTGGGCGGAGCCCAATTTTTTTCGGTTTTTATTGAATTATAAAATATTTAGGCTATGTGGACAAAAGATATTATCGCAACGCGGTAGATTATAACCAATTACAATTTTGAAGCGGTCAAATTTCTATTTTACTTGGAAAACCAGCGATTCTATAGAGCCCCCAACTAAAACTCCACGCCAACAATGGAGGTGGGTGTGGCCTAACCTGTTTTTCTGAAGTATTCTTTGATTATTTAATTAGAAAATATACAGGCTATGTGGACAAATTTTATTACTACCTAGTCGAAGATTGTAAAAATTTGCATAATCCAAGCGCAATAATTTTCAATTTACGTAGAAATTTAGCGATACTAGGCGACAAATACGTTTTTTCGGTCCCTTTCTGGCCAAACATATAAGTGTGTTTCCACAGTGTGGTGAACACGCTAAAAATGGGTAAAAACTGCTTCGAGTGGCACCAATTTAGCACATTTTATGTTCATTCTTCAACATGGCTGACCCGATCAAGCTGAAAATGTCCAGAAATATGCATCAAAATGTAATTCAACTTGACGCAAAATTTCATTTTGTTGGAAAATGAAAATATTATACAGATCTAAGTTAGATGAAGAACCATATTAAAAAAAGTTCGGAGTTGATAGCTGTAGCCGTTTGACCTGTGGAGAACCGAAAAAATCATGAAAAAAAAGGAAAAAAAACATAAAAACGAACACCAATTTTTCTCAGTATGTCAAATTGAATCCTCGCTAAAGCTCGTATAATAATCGAAGAATCTACACACCTTGATCATATAAAATACACTTTTTTTTGTAATGTTGCTTACCGACCCCACCAACAGATAGGTTATACGGGGGTACGAATGAGCGAATGATAATGAAACGATGAATAGATGATAGGTGAAAGGACGTTTACAAAAACCCATGCCTTATGCTGGACTCGAACCCACGCCTCACGGTGACTTCAGTTACTATCGCTAGCCACCGGGGC
Source organism: Brachyptera putata (assembly GCA_907164805.1). Lineage (NCBI taxonomy): Eukaryota > Metazoa > Arthropoda > Insecta > Plecoptera > Taeniopterygidae > Brachyptera > Brachyptera putata. The sequence goes on along the minus strand of OU015467.1, from coordinate 655,908 downwards.
GGCAAAATACACTTCATTCGGTTACTATCGAATCTAGCGACTCGTGAATCCATCTCTGTGTATTTTTTCCTGCTATTATTGCTATCGATTTGATTTATAGAAAACATTTATAACATTATTCTCTTCAAAACGGCTGATACGAATTGCATATTAAAGTTCGTAATAATGTGTATCGTGGGCATCAATAATCAGTGAACATATGAAGTTGGTCGGAGAAATTCTATGCTTCAAATTTTCTTGCCCAGCCTAGTAAATGGAGTTATTAAAGATTTGAGATGGTATTTCTCCATGAGTCGTGGCCACTTCAAACCATAGACTACTTCTTTACTCTATGTTCAAACTCAAAATAAAAACATTATGTGTCAGCATGCATACTATAGCCCGTAGGAAGTTATATTAGAGAAGTAATGAGTGATAGCAACAGTAATGACCTAGGCGTATATCGCTTCAATTATATATTGGCCTGTATAATATGTTATCATCGACTTTATACTCATGACGTATTTTCTACTTGTGAACGCTGTTTTTAACTTATGTTCACGCTTGTGGAATTGTTGTGTAGTGATGCCCTATTCATGAGATTGAATTGTATTAAATTATCGTCATTATAATTATTATTATTATTATCAGACGAGCTTCAGCGAGCATTCAATTTGACATACTGAGAAAAATTGGTGTTCGTTGTTTGTTTTTTGTTTTTTTTCATGTTTTTCTGTCGGTTCTCCACAGGTCAAACGGCTGCAGCTATCATCTTCAAACTTTTTTTCAATATGATTCCTCATCTAAGTTGGATCTGTATAATATTTTTATTTTCCAACAAAATCAAATTTTGCGTGAAGTTGAATTACATTTTGATACACATTTCTAAAAAATTTCAGCTTGATCGGGTCAGCCATTTTGAAGAAAAAACATGGTATGTGCTGAATTGGTACCACTCGAAGCAGTTTTACCCATACTATTACTATATCCACTCGTCTAACAACGCATATATGGCGTTTTCTAGTAGTTGTCAGCGATTGTGGATGTTTCGAGCATGGAGGGAGCGGGATGGAAGATGAGATGGCATGAAACTGGGAAAACGCAGCATTTGCGCTGTGAGACGAGCGTGGAGGTATACAAATAATCTGGAATGAATCATATTCTGTCGCTCAATCTACATCTACAGACCTTGGATCACTCCAGAAGTTCGAAAACCTTACCTGCAACTTGTTGTTATTTACCTGTTGTATATACACTTTGAAAATCATGGTGAATCTAATATTCAATCAAGTGTATACTTTTATTGCGTTTTCTTTGTTTTCAGATCCAATTGTTGTGAAAAACACTTACAATGTGTATTATAGCTATTTCCATATTTCCATATTTCCATTTAGTGAGAGTATTCCAGTATATGAAACGAGAGTATAGTATACCACATTCCGACAAGTCTTCGACAGTTTACAGTTGCATCGAAATGTTAATAATTATGATGAAATTTGCTTGAAAAAAATAATTATGAGAATAATATTGCGTAAGAAGTACATGGATAATTATTGAGTGCTTCAGTGTTTTACATATTTACATATTTATTTATTCATTACAGATTGTTCATAAAACAGGTGGTAATGGTTACTATACCTAATGAAATTACAGTCAGACATACTCGATATAATTATACTTCATTTTTTTCTTAGCTCTCTTCTTGAATCACCAATCTTCGTTATGTTCTTGATATCTTCTTCCAATTCATTCCATTCCCGTGTCGTTCTTTGTATGAATCCATATTTACCTACTTCTCAATCCACTTTTTCCACTTCCATTCTTACCCCTCTCCTTGTACTTCTTTGTAATCCCTTTCCAATTATATTGCTTAATTCATCCCATCCTGTATTATTCATTCTTGACTCTAACAAAATTACACATTCTTTCTATTTGTCTTCGTTTCGCCAAATTTTCCCATCCCATTTCCTCAATCATTTTACTGGGTCTTTCAATAACTTTTTCAACCACATCCTTATCGTTCCTGATGATCTTCCAGCGCTTGTCTCTCCCCAATACCCTTCTTGCAGCAACCCTTTGGACGTTCTCCACAGCCTTTATTAGTCCAACTTCATGCGGATCCCAGACTGAACTAGCATACTCAAGCATTGGCCGAATCAGACTCATGTATGCATTCTCTTTTATTTTCATCCCTGTCCCCTTCAACTGCCTCCTAATAAAATTTGGGGATCGTATTCCCTTTTTTGAGATATTTCTAACATGTTCCCCCACCATAAGTTTTTATTCATGTAAAGTCCAAGATATTTATATGCTTCTACTTCCTCAAGTGTAGAATCTCCCATTTTTTAAATCTTATTCACTTTTTACTTGTTACTGCTGCTAGAGAAGTGTACCACTTTACATTTTCCAACATTGAGTCCCATTAAATTTGTTTTAACCCATTCATTAATTCTGTCCAAATCGCCTTGTAACTGATTTTCCTCCCTCTCACTGGTAATGGTGCTATATACCACACATTCATCAGCAAATAGACGAATTCTTGATTGAATTCCGATTTGAAGATCGTTTATAAATATATTGAATAGAAGGGGTCCAATTACACTTCCTTGTGGTACCCCAGAAGTAACTTTTATCATATCAGAAATTTCATCACCTACTTTTACTTTTTGTGATCTACCTTTTAAGAAGGACTCAACCCATCTTGTTATCCTCTCATGTTTTGTTATTTGTTTCAACTTTGAAATCAGAAGTTTATGAGGTACTTTGTCAGAAGCTTTTTCAAAATCCAAAAAGACGGCAGATATTTTACCCCCCTTGTCTAAAGTATCAGACAGCTCCTGCGTGAATCCTTGCAGTTGGGTTACATATGAGTAACCCTTACGAAAACCATGTTCTCCATCAAATATTCCACCATTATTATCAACAATTAATTTGATTTCTGTATCAATTAACCTTTCCATAATTCTGCATATTGAGGAGGTGAGGCTAACTGGTCTGTAATTACCCAAATTTGATTTTTCTCCCCCTTCATGTATTGGAGTGATCATTGATTTTTTCCAGTCCTCGGGCACAGTTCCTGAATCTATTGAATTCTGAAAAATCAACATTAAATACGGTATTAAATCTTTTCCCGCCAACTTGATAAATTTGTTATAATCCCATCGTGACCGGGAGCTTCATTTCTACTCAGTTTATGAATTATTCTCTGGATTGCTGTTTCAGTGAATTTTATTTTATCTTCCTCTACTCCCAATTGATGAATTTGATCATTCTCTACTTCGTTCTCCCCATTCAAATTCTCCCCATTGTTCCCTCATCACACTTGCGCATTTTACTAGCTATACTTAACTTAGCTTCCAACTTCACTTCACGCAATTTAAACCTATCATGGAAATAAGTTCCAAATTATACATCAACTTTTCAATTGGAGACAAATTATACATCCGTTTTTCATGTTTGATTTAAATCATTATCATCTTATATATAAATAGCTCGTGTCACATGTTAGTGGATGAACTCCTCCGAAACGGCTCGACCGAGTGTCGTGAAATTCCTCACGCACATTCGATAGGGCTGGTAGAAGGTCCTAAAGTATACGCGATCTTCCGCCAAGCTTTCTCCTATGAGCAATATCCAAAAAATTGGCACTCCAGGGACAACACCAGTAATTGCGTTGTTCAATGACATTGACAACCTTACTCAATGTCCGCCGGGCTCGGCAACATTTGCAGGACTACACGCTAGATAGCGCACCATCCACCTTCCGCCACCTTTTGGTTCACACGCCACGTCTTGACGGCCATGTTGCGTCACTCAGTCACTTCCACACCCACACACTTACAATACATTCGTTATTGTTACATTAACAACCAACATTCACTACAAATCACTTCGCTGGCAGAGCAACGTTTTGCCGAGTCAGCTAGTATAATATACACGTGTTTGAATGAGTGGATCACTAGCAATGATTGTTGCCACGCGCAGTTGATTATCCACAGATGAAGGATTACAGCAACAACCTCTGTAGAGTATCAGATGGCCATCGAGTACGAGATGATTTGACTAGCATAAAATGTACCATGTAATCAGTGTGAAATGACGAATGGCTATAATCAATACGCCACGCGTTAAACTCGCTCCCCAACATGCATGGTATGAAGCTGACGTTAAACCTCGCCTCTGCCGTTAAACCTCAGCTATGCCGTTTAACCTCGCATATGCCATTAAACCTCACCTATGCCGTTAAACCTCGCATCTGCCGTTAAACCTCACCTATGCCGTTAAACCTCGGCTATGCCGTTGAACCTCGCCTCTGCCGTTAGACCTCGCATATGCCGTTAAATCTCGGCTATGCCGTTAAACCTCGCCTCTGCCTTTAAACCTCACCTATGCCGTTAAACCTCGCCTTTGCCGTTAGACCTCGCATATGCCGTTAAATCTCGGCTATGCAGCCACTCATCGACTCTTCTCGAGTAGAGATGGCCGATTTGAGATACCTTCAATATGTACGAATTGTTTTTCAAAAACAACTACTGTTTTTCGATTCGATATATGCCGTGTCCAAGAGCCTTCAAATAAGTTTTGAAAAAGTAATACATCAATAAAATCGGTAAAGACTATCAATATGACATAATTATCGAAAAATGTTCATTTTATCCACAAAAATGTCCTATCTTGTATCTTGGATGAGGAAAAAGATACAGATACATCCAAATTATTGGTAAGGTAAAGATGCAATTGAGATACAATACAGTGACAGTATTTGAAGATTCTTGAGAAGATCCATACATCTGAGATACTGCCAGTGTTAATTGTGACTAAGCCCGCGTAAGCCCGGCTTATATCGACCTGTTTTAGGGCTTATCCACCATTTCTAGTTCTGGTGTAATGTGAGATCCACCTTTAACAGAGTGAAAATATTTCAAAACTGATTATTAGACGAGCTTTAGCGAGGATTCAATTTGACATGCTGATTTTTTTTTCTTTTTGTCGGTTCTCCACAGGTCAAACGACTCCAGCTATCAACTTCAAACTTCTTCACAATATGCTTCCTCATCTAACTTATAGATCTGTATAGTTTTGTGGCATTATCGGGGGAGAACTTTTGTTTTTATGAATTTTAGAAATTCGAAAATACCCATTAAATAACATGGCGGAAAACAAAGATTTTTTTTTAAAATTATTTTCTGCGTGGAGTTGAATCACATTTTGATACACATTTCTAAAGAATTTCAGCTTGATCGGTTCAGCCATTTTGAAGAAAAACATAGAATGTGCTTAATTGGTACCACTCGAAGCAGTTTTTACCCATTTTTACCCATACTATTACTATATCCGCCCGTCTAACAACGCATATATGGCGTTTTCCTAGTTTCTATACCACAGAATACCACTATCAGCGCTGGCTCGTGGAGCCTTTGGATCTGGGCAGACTAGAAGTCTAAAACTCATGAATATTACTCACGGTACCCGACGCACACACAAGAGTGGCTTTGACATAAACTAGGAAAACGCCATATATGCGTTGTTAGACGAGCGAATAGTAATGGTATGGGTAGAAATGGTTGAAAACTGCTTTGAGTGGTACCAATTTAGCACATTTTATGTTTTTTTCTTCAAAATGGCTGACCCGATCAAGCTGAAAATTCCCAGAAATGTGTATCAAAATGTAGTTCAACCTCACGCAAATTTCCATTTCTTCGGAGTATAAAAATATTTTCTTTATTTTTCCGATGATATTCTGATGGGTATTTTTGAAATTTCTAAAATTCATAAAACAAAAAGTTACCACCCGATAATGCCACAAAACTATACAGATCTAAGTTAGATGAGGATCCCATATTGAAAAAAAGTTTAAAGTTGATAGCTGTAGCCGTTTGACCTGTGGAGAACCGACAAAAAACATAGAAAAAAAAACATAAATACGAACACCAATTTTTTTCAGTATGTCAAATTGAATCCTCGCTAAAGCTCGTCTAAAAACTTCTCCAAAACGCGTAAAATGCTCCAAATCGATTCCCCAATTGATTTTTCCCCGGGGTTATGCGCCCCGGACCCGCATGAGATCCCCATGGTGAACGGGCGTTTTAAGTGAACGGCGCAGGCGCGCCAAAAAAAGATGGACTATCGTTTAGGAGGGCTAACTCACCCTTTTCTCCACAAATGAACCACTGTTTACTGGCCATCTCTCGAGCATGTCATGTCTCTAATACACTCAGTGATGTATATTATTAGGGTGAAACATAAAACATATATTTGATTTTAGTTTATTTATTTATCGAAGAATACAAATTACTATCACACGCGTACGTGTGAACAGTTTGAGCTACTGAAGAGGACTGACTAACTTGGGGTGCCTTACCACCAAGACACACAAAACAGACCACAGCCTCAAAATCAGGGACCCGAACCGAAATTAAAGGTTCCGGTTCGTAATATTAAAGGTTCCGGTTCTGGTTCCGATTCTACGTTTAAAAAGGTTCCGGTTCTGGTTCCAGTTCCATAGTTTGAATAAGGGTTCCGGTTCCACTTGCTAAATAAGATATAGGATTACTGGTGACATGGGAAATAAGTTGAAAGAAATTAAGAAAGACTTGAATGCAGCAAAATATACGGCAAAGGAACAGTTTTTACTGAACATGTTTGATGAGAAAAATATTAATAAAAGTTGGGGTAATATGTACAGGTTCGTCAACTGTCAGAAAAGAAGTTTCAGAGATTTGCCCTCGTTGATTGATTGTATTGGTAATGAGTTTATCACGGACTATGAAAAAGCGGAAGCACTAAATAATCAGTATGAGAGTGTATTTAAAAAAGAGGGTAATACGGGATATAAGGTGAATATAGAAAACAAACAGATTGGTATAGACGTGTTTGATATACCTATTTCTGTTATCCAAAACATAATAGATAAATTGAAGAATAACAAATCCCCAGGGCAGGATGGAATCATGAATAACTTTGTTAAATTGGGAGGAGATATTATGACAAAGTATCTCAAACGACTGTTTGATGCATCAATAAAGACTAGTTATGTACCAAAAGAATGGAAACATTCCATAGTCATACCGATACACAAAGGTGGAGAGAGAGGACGAGTAGAAAACTATAGGCCTATTAGTCTGACTTCATCAATTTGTAAAATCATGGAGAGGGTAGTTGAATGTTACATTAAACGAGAACTAGATGATAAGCTCCTAATAACAGACAAACAACATGGTTTCAGAAAGGGATTTTCTTGTGAGACTCAGCTACTTGGGTTTGTACAGGACTTGGCTGAATATGTTGATGCCGGGAAAGTTACCGATGCAGTCTTTCTTGACTTTGCAAAGGCTTTTGATACTGTTACACATGAGATTCTAATGGAAAAGATTTCGGCACATATAGAAAATAGATATTTAGTGAATTGGATTGGCAACTTTCTACAAGACAGATTGCAAAGAGTTAAAGTAGGGGAAACGTTTTCTGATTGGGTGAATATTACTTCTGGTGTTCCTCAAGGAAGTGTTTCAGGCCCGTTGCTCTTCACTATTTACATCAATAATATCCATGTTGGATTAAATTCCAAACTGCGGCTATTTGCGGATGATGTTGTTCTGTATAAAGTAATATCGTGTAAAAATGATGAAATAGCATTCCAGGTTGACTTAACAAAAATTGGTGATTGGGTCTCAATAAATAAAATGGATTTGAATATAGAAAAATGCAAAATAGTACGTTTCAAGAGAAACAGAGATAAAACTCAGCCTGAGTACTTCATTAAAAATGCTCAATTGGGAATTTCAAACCAATACAAGTACCTGGGAGTGATATTTGAAGAAAGTTTGGAATGGAGCTCGCAAGTAGCTAGTGTCACAAAGAAGGCTATCCAAAATTTAAATTTTGTTATGAGACAGTTGAAAGGAACTGGAAAGGAAGTGAAAAACAAAGCATACACCTCACTCGTGAGACCCATTGTTGAATATGGAAGTGCAATATGGGATCCATATAAGTTACGGGAGATAGCTGCAATAGAGAAAGTTCAAAGATTGGCTGCTAGAAGGGTGCTGAATAGAGTGCACAGATGGACATACAAGAGAGACGGCTCAGGAATAATGCGAAAAGAATGGGACAGTGTTAGTGAAATGTTGAAAGAGCTTCAGTGGACATCACTGGAGGAAAGACGTAAAATTACAAGGTTGTGTAATATAAACAAGGCAGTTGAAGGAAACGATGGATGGAAAGAATTAAACAGTAAACTCATTAAAGCAAGCTATATTGGAAGAGCAGATCATTTATTCAAAATGGAATGTTCTAAAGCAAAAATAAATGTTGGACATTACTCTTTCATAAACCGGACAGTCAGAGAATGGAACAAACTGAAGAAAGAAGTATTTGAAGGGGAGAGGATATCAAACAAAATGTTCAGAAAGAGAATACAGGAAGAAGGAATTTTGAAATAGTGCTGTTTATTGTTTTGTTGTTGTTATGTTGTCATGTTATATTTCCATTATCTTGTGTGTTTTCGTTTTTTTTTTTAGACTTGTCATATGAATGTACTTATAGTTTAGGGCCATCACCACCGCATCATTATGTATGCATTTGTGATTACATTGAATAAATAAATAAATAAATAAATAAATAGTTTAATGAGTTTTTTTCTTTGCCTGTAGTGGTTCTACTTTTGTCGGTTTTTGACACTTTTAATGTGTGGGAAAAAAAAGTTATAACCAAAAATTATAAACAAAATGAGTAAATAATGAGTCTGAATCAGGTATTGAGAACCTTTATTCAACCTTTGTGGAACCGGAAAGAACCCAAGATCTTTAGGGGTTCCGGTTCTTGAAAATCAATAATGAAGGTCCCAGTTCCGGTTCCGGTTCCCCAAAAATACGTTTTTTGGGGGGTTTCGGTTTCGGTTCCGGTTCGGGTCCCAGCTCAAAATACACCCCCTTCCACTCCAAGGTGGCGCCGTGGCTATGGTCACTCTCTCAACATATTCCTCGAATTGAACACATCTGGCGGAGAGTGTTGAGGGAAACGGAGATTAGGTATCTGGAATGTGGACAGACGTCATCTCGAACAGGGTGGTCGGCGAAGGATCATCTCGAGCGCATGCGCGTTAACAACAGGTGGTCGGCGAGGATAATGGCGATCAGATGCCAGACAAAATAGGGGCTGATTCATTTAAGGGGATAGACTTGAGATTTGCACACTTTTGTACTTTTGAAAAATTATAATCATTATTTTTCTCTGAAATGTGCTTTAGAACATTGGTATTTACGTGTGTCAAAAGGTCTTTATATGGGAACTAGCTGACTCGGCAAACGTTGCTCTGCCATCGAAGTGATTTGTAGTGAATGTTGGTTGTTAATGTAGAAATAACGAATGTATTGTAAGTGTGTGGGTGTGGAAGTGACTGAGTGACGCAACATGGCCGTCAAGACGTATGGCGTTTATGAACCAAAAGGTGCCGGAAGGCGGACGGTGCGCTATCTAGCGTGTAGTCCTGCAAATGTTGCCGAGCGCGGCGGACATCGAGTAACGCCGGCAATGTCATCAAACAACGTCATTACTGGTGTTGCCATTGAAGTGCCAATTTTTTTGGATATTGCTCATAGGAGAAAGCTTGGCGGAAGATCTCGTATGCTTTAGGACTTTCTACCACCCCTATCGAATGTGCGTGAGGGATTTCAAGACACTCGGTCGAGCCGTTTCGGAGGAGTTCATCCTCTAACATGTGACACGAGCTTTTTATATTGAGATTATTTCCGACTACTCGCGCTCTCTATTCCAGTGAGCCATCATGAATATTTACCTCAACGTTTACCCTGTGATACCCCAATACTGATCCATTTTCAGTCATGTTCCTTTCTCTCAGGAACTACTCGGCAGAAACTACATGTTTTTGTAACTGTTGTGAACATAAAATAGCAGGGAATTCATTGTGAGTTGATTTTTTTAAATATTCATCATGTCAATGTGTAGGATCAAAATTAGGATATAATGTACAATAGTGAAATAAAATGTGAAAAATAATTCCAAAATAAATCCCGTGCCACAAGGTCCGAGTGGCATGTATACCAACTTTTGAAAAGTTATGTTCAGCCACTATCCAGGAAAAGGTACATGAAGTTGGTTAATGTAACACAGCCGGGCTGCAGTCTGGGTTCCGAACTGCTACAGGCATAGACTGTGAAGTCACCCTTCGACACGACTTCCACATGTTCCAGAACTTGTGTGATCCTATACGATCACACACGTAAGTGTGATAGCATCATAAATATTACTAGGAAAACGCCATATATGCGTTGTTAGACGAGCGGATAGTAATAGTATGAGTGAAAATGGGTGAAAACTGCTTCGAGTGGTATCAATTTAACACATTTTTTATTTTTTATTCAAAATGGCTGACCCGATCAAGCTGAACATTTTTCAGAATTGTATATCAAAATGTAATTCAACTTCACACAAAATTTCATTTTTTTAATGATAATAACATTTTCTTTTTTTCCGCTATGTTATTCAAATTGGTATTTGTGAAATTTCTAAAATTCATAAGAAAAATATTTATTCCCCGATAATGCCACAAAACTATACAGATCTAAGTTAGATGAGGAACCATATTGATAAAAAGTTTGAAGTTGATAGCTGTAGCCGTTTGACCTGTGAAGAACCGACAAAAAAATCATGAAAAAAAAAACGAACACCAATTTTTTTCAGTACAGTATGTCAAATTGAATCCTCGCTAAAGCTCGTCTGATCGCGTATTATTTGTATGCTGATTAATGGAAAAAATATCAATCTATCTATCTAACGTTGAATTGAGATTTATCCCCCCTCTTACCCCCCCTCTTTTGTCTCCACCTTCCCACACCCCTTACCATAGTACCGCCAATCACCGCTAAGAGTGCTGAGAATCGTTTCGGCGATTGTGCTTCAGTCGACGATGAGATGGATACTTGCCTGGGTTGTCTGCCAAGTCCTCAGCTTGACTGCTAGCAGCGCTCTAGGATTGGGTAGCGATGTTTGGCGTAACTACAAGTAATGATGAAAGGGTGTTGAATGACTAGCGGGTCGGTTTCCACCTGGCCGGATTGTTCGGCTCCTTGGTCCGAGCCCGAGACGAAGAGATTGTTCAGATATGTGTATAGCTCCTTGATTGGTTGTGTCTAGTTGGCTCAAGCGATATGATGCCTGCCTTGGAAGCCGGCGATAGGGGTTCGATACCCACGCCTTCCTTCTTATTTAATACTCTTTCAAATACTAGGAAAACGCCATATATGCGTTGTTAGACGAGCGGGTAGTAATAGTATGGGTAAAAACTGCTTCGAGTGGTACCAATTTAGCACATTTTGTGTTTCTTCTTCAAAATGGCTGACCCGATCAAGCTGAAAATCTCCAGAAATGTGTATCAGAATGCAATTCAATTTCACGCAGAATTCAATTTTCTGGGAAAATGAAATTTTTTCCGCTGTGTTATTCTGAGTATTTTTGAAATTTATAGAATTCATAAAAAAGGTTACCACCCGATACTGCCAAAAAACTATACAGATCAATCTAAGTTAGATGAGGAACCATATTGAAAAAAAGTTTGAAGTTGATAGCTGTAGCCGTTTGACCTGTGGAGAACCGACTAAAAAACATAAAAAAAAAACATAAAAACGAAGGCCAATTTTTTTCAGTTTGTCAAATTGAATCCTCGCTAAAGCTCGTCTAATTACTTTTTAAAATATTATATAAATGTGTTTGGCTAATTCTAGGTTATGGATTCGTAAAATTTTGTATTCGTAACCGATATTGTTCAGCGACTGATATTGGATTATAGGCACAGCGAGCCGAAGGAATCCGGCCGGGTGGGAGCCGACCCGCTCGTTTCGAATCTCGTGAAGTAACTGACATGAGTATCTCTTCAGCCAATGGCAGGCCTACAGGCTTGATCAAATAATTTCGTAGACAGAGCAGTGGTAGAAAATGGTCGAGTTCAATATTTAATAATGTGATGCAAGAATACGATCAGGTGCCTATAGTAACATCAGCAATACAATAAGTGTGGGTTGTTTTAAAACCAAGTGTATCGAATGGAAGAGATTACAAAAATGTACAAGGGAAGTTTGAATTATATTCTCAATGTATTTCAATATGTATCACCTGTTATGATTAATTTAGTACTTTGTGATTATTCATTTTTTTCATGATTATCATGTTTTTATGATTGTATTGAGTGTTTTTCATGTGTACGAGTGATTTAAAAATATTTTCTTGTTGTTGTGGAAAAAAATAGCTTCCAAGCTATATAATAAAGGAATAATTAGATGAGCGTAGCGAAGATTTTAATTACATATACCGAAAGATTTGGGGCGTGGTTTTTATGTTTTTTTTTTACTATTTCTATTTAAAGTATGGAAATTCCCCATGAGAATAGGCTGGGGGAGAAATACTTGGAAAACCATAATTCCCCAAAAGCTCTCAAATTTATACTGAATGTGGAAAGAACTATCATACATATTTTAAGCGATTTGTGAGACAATCGGATGTGAAATATCGAAGAAAACGCATTTTCAAAGTACTTTTTTACACATCAATAATAGCAATTAAGAAAGCAATTAAGAAACTATTAAATGTGAGCAACAAGTGTCACCAATGAATTGAAACGATTGAAATATGTGATGGATATCAAGAAGGCACTGGTACCATTGTTTGGAAACCAAGGTTCATATACCAACAGACAGCCGCGGTTTTTAAACCTTTGAAGTGATCCATGGCCTGTATATGTACATTGAGCTGACAAAATGTTCTTAATTCTACATTTCCATACTTCTAAGCTCATCTCACAACGCATATAAGGCGTTTTCCTAGTAATAATAATAAATCATGTTGAATCTTCACCTGTCGGTACTTACGTCATGGAAAAAAGATCCATTCTGTTTTCGAATCGAGGTGATGGGAATCGTAGGAAATAATCTTTCTCTGTCATGAAAATAAATATGTTTTTATTCGTTCTTGTACAGAGCATTGTTGACATTGAATTGAGAACATTCATCTTTATGGTCTTGAACCACGCTGAGATATGTTCCTTACAAGCAAAGCTATAATAAATACTTGACACACAGAAACACCTCGTCCCACATTCCTCAAGCCACGTGGCAATGCAGCCGAATATCAGTGTGTCGGTGATAACTTCTCACCGGTATGAGATATCGACATACTGATAGGAATGAAACACAGATATCTTGGACACCTCCATGACGATGTGAGTAATAACTATTCATCTCATATCGTATTATTGTCACTACTAGGAAAACGCCATATATGCGTTGTTAGACGAGCGAATAGTAATAGTATGGGTGAAAATGGGTGAAAACTGCTTCGAGTGGTACCAATTTAGCACATTTTATGTTTTTTCTTCAAAATTGCTGACCCGATCAAGCTGAACATTTCCAGAAATGTATATCAAAATTCAAAAAATAAGTTACCACCCGATGATGCCACAAAACTATAGAGATCTAAGTTAGATGAGGAACCATATCGAAAACAAGTTTAAAGTCGATAGCTGTAGCCGTTTGACATGTGGAGAACCGACAAAAAACATAAAGAAAAAAAAGGAACACCATTTTTCTTCAGTATGTCGAATTGAATCCTCGCTAAAGCTCGTCTAATTATACGGTTAGAAAATGTTTTTTTTTAACCGTATGCGCGTGAGAATTAAGCGATATGAGATGAATAGTTATCACTTATACCATCTCGAAGGTATGAGACATGTTTTCTCTCGATTCGAATATCGAGACCTCATCCCGTTCAAGGTCACACCGAGATACTGATATCCCGCTGGCTCGACGTCCAGGGACTCTTCTCTGATCTCGCGAACAGGAGGCAGACAGCAATCAGCTGAACGATCGAGTTCAACAGTTGAGCTACTTGCGTGCGTTCAACAGTTGAGCCAACCGAACCACTTGCGTGCGTTCAACAGTTGAGCCAAGCGAACCACTTGCGTGCGTTCAACAGTTGAGCCACTTGCGTGCGTTCAACAGTTGAGCCACTTGCGTGCGTTCAACAGTTGAGCCACTTGCGTGCGTTCAACAGTTGAGCCAACCCAGCCACTTGCGTGCGTTCAACAGTTGAGCCACTTGCGTGCGTTCAACAGTTGAGCCACTTGCGTGCGTTCAACAGTTGAGCCACTTGCGTGCGTTCAACAGTTGAGCCAACCGAACCACTTGCGTGCGTTCAACAGTTGAGCCAACCGAACCACTTGCGTGCGTTCAACAGTTGAGCCACTTGCGTGCGTTCAACAGTTGAGCCACTTGCGTGCGTTCAACAGTTGAGCCACTTGCGTGCGTTCAACAGTTGAGCCAACCCAGTCACTTGCGTGCGTCCAACAGTTGAGCCAACCGAACCGGTGCTAGACGCTAAAAATATGTACACAGTTCCAATAAATTTACTCCTCATTATCAGTTTATTTCATACATTTAATAGCAGTTGATTTCCACGATTCTCAGGAATCAATAGGCCTACTATTTTCATCTCAGAATTTCTAAAATATTTCTGATAATTAAAACGTCTATCATATTATATAGATAATTATATCACAGATAAAACTGATATCCCTTACATGTCTAACAATACATCTATTCCACTCGTTCAAGCGATTCAGACATGTCCGCCTTCAACCTCGAGACAACACCAGGGGTCCATGTTCTGACAGTTCGTCTCTACATCAACGTTACAACAGCGCGTGGTTGTCGGGTCAGTGAAACGGCATTGCGAACAACTACGTTCAAATATAACGCTTGGTTATAATCAAAGGGGGCCCATCGCTGAAGCAACACCGGTTTACTAACTTGGCAACACC
>OU015467.1:578602-636102 GCA_907164805.1 Brachyptera putata | reverse complement strand
GAGTGTTTAAATGGTTGGAAAGTGAGAAGATATTTCTAATAGTGGAATAAAAACAGTTCACTTGCCATCTTAGTAGCTCTAATGTGTTTTGCAGGATACGGTAATTGACGAATACTTTCAGGTTACGTTATTTGTTGACGTTTGACGTGTATATTTGTATTATTTTCAACTTGTACGAACTAGGGTCACGGCCCACAGGATACAACTGCACTTGTGTGCGTGTGTGCGTGTGTGTGAGTCAAGTCATAAGAAAAGCTGCGGTGGCTCAGTCGTTGCTTGTGTTTCACCTGAAAATAAGCGATATATCGCACTTTTTACAACTCCTGTGATTTCCGACGAAGACTGTTTCCGTCGGTGCTATGGAATACCGCTTTCGAGCGCGGTCGAAACGGAACCAAGCGATATCGAAGCGGTTTCGACTAGCCAAGTAACAGACAGAAGTTATAGAATAAAGCAGGGTTTCCAGTTCCGATTTTTTTCTGTCGTCCGACACGATATCGGTACGATCTTATACAGGTGTGTTTCCACTTCGCCTCCACCGCAACGTTTTCGTGACGTCTTAGCCATAGCCTTCATTACCTCTATATGCGCAGGCTTCTTTGAATGTGAGGAATTATGTTTAAAATCGCACTTTTATGGATAGATGCATCGATATTTCCGGGAGTCGATTCTTTTTTTCGGTCGCTCGATATAAATCACAATAACCGGAAGCACACGAATCGCAATCGCAGTGTAACTTCCGGTAAAATCGTGATTTCGGCCGACATAAGTTGGAGATGAGTCAATAATCACGACACCGAATCGGTAACGAAACGGTGTCGAGAACCGCCATGTTTTAGGTGAATACTGGCTTGTGATTGGGCAGTCGGGAGAATCGTGTCGGACGACAGAATAAATCTGAACTGGAAACCCTGCTTGAGGCTCCAAGAGGAAGCGATCAGAATGTTATCAGCCATTTCACTTCTCGTTATTTCGCTGGAATGATTCATAAGACAGCGGCGTTTCGAAGCATGTTATCTGGAACCTCCGTGAGAACAGCATTGATCCTGATTCTTCCTGACATTGTCACGGATAATTATTAATTAATCCGATATTCATAAGTTTACATCAATTTCGCCGGGGCTTGAATTCCTCATTTCAAAAAGAAACTAATCAATTGTGACGTAATAAAGCGTGCATCCTAACATTGTAACCATGGCAACGAAACTTGATAACTTGGAGAAGTTATGAGAAGAATTCGTGTTTTCCTCTGTGAAGTTGGTATTAGAACGCGAGCAAGATGAGGGAATGTTTGAACTCATCTCAAACTTGATTCGTTCGTGTCGAGGGAATTGAGAAACAAAAACTCAACATTCCAGCGAAAGATATTTTTTCATTCCCATTCGACTTTTTTTTTATGTAGCTTAACGACCCCACCAACAGCTAGGTTATACGGGGGTAAGAATGAGTGGATGATAATGAAACGATGAAGTGATGATAGGTGAGAGGACGTTTACAAAAACCCATGACTGATAGACCTGACTGATAGAACTAAAAGGGTAGACTGGTTTCCCTTGTTTTGAGTTCCATTTGACCATCAGTCGGAGTGACAGACTTTTAGCTGTATTTAACTCAGAAATGAACGATGTAATTCGTTCGAAACGTCGTTCAAATGAAAAATGAATACATCAGCACACAAGTTTAATATGAAAATTATGGAGCAATTTGAAAACAATACTTGTGAAAGCTTACGCAAATAAATATATATATATATATATATATATATATATATATATATATATATATATATATATAGATATATATGTATCTATATATTATATATATATATATATATATATATATATATATATATATATATATATATATATATATATATATATATATATATATATATATATATATATATATATATATATATATACATATATATAGGCCTATGTATATATATATATGAAAATAAAGACATCTTTTGGGTTTATTTCATGGATATTATTATTTAAAAAGACCAACGTTTCGCCAGGATTTGTCCTGTCTTCTTCAGGGTCGAAATTGATCAGAACTAATTAATCAATGTTAATAAACATTTCATCGAATAAAATGTGAAATATAAATCTAATTCTCACTACAATTATCTCACGGCCTTCCCACTTAGTTCGGTCAGAGCCTCCTTTTATTCTCGGCCTTCTTGAAATATCAGACTAATACATGGAGTCATTATGATGAAACTCAAAATACCAAGATCGAAGAAGAATACAAAATATACAAAGGGTGATGAGAAAAATAACACAAAAATACCAAAAATACAAAAAATGAGGAAACTTGAAAAGAAATGAATATAATAAAGTAGAAATAAAAATCAACTGTGATGTGTAGTACTATGACTTCTAAGGGTTTTCCTTCTGCCTAATATAAAATTCTCTTCTTCGCATTTCTTCCTTCTTCCATCCCTCCATGCAGGCAGTGATCTGGCTCTCTGGATCATCTCTCCTGTTGGTTCTTTTGCCAGGATTTTCTTCCTTTGAAGAACTGGTTTCCAGGCGGAAGGCAGTTACTTTCCGTCGCCCCTCTTATTCAGGTTCTCGGGTCGTTTTTCAATTTCTATAGATTCGCGGACTAATCGAGGAATTACCTTCTCTTCTATAGCTAGTAATTTCGTCCTGGAGAAGTCAAACGTATGTCCAGTGTCCTTGTGATGTTGAGCCAGTGCCGATGTCTTCACGCCCCATCTCACGTTCCTTTCATGTTCCAACTTTCTCGCCGATATTCGCTTTCCCGTCTGCCCTACATAACTTTGCTTACATTCGCCACACGGGATTTCATAAACCCCGTGCTGCTCCAGAGAAATATGTTGTTTTCTTTTGCCCAGGATATTTCCTATTTTGCAGTCAGGTTTGAAAACTGTCTTCAGATCGGATTTTATTAGAAGTTTGCTTATTTTATCAGCAATGCCTTTCACATATGGTAGAAAGGCAATGGATCTCGGTTTTTTCTCCTCGTCTGTCTCCTCTACCGCAACAACCTCTTCCTCAACAAGTTTAGGTGACTCGTTTTTCTTACATTTCTCAAAACATCTATTCATTACCGAATTTGTGTAACCGTTCTTCAATAAGGAATATTCCAGCTTAGAAAACTCACCATCAACACTCTCCTTATCTGAGAGTCTTTGAGCTCTCACTGCCAATGTGTTTGCAACCGAAACAATTTGTGGTGGGAAATGGTGAGACTTTGCGTGAAGGTAGCGGTCAGTATGGGTATCCTTCCTGTACACAGAGTGTCCCAGATGGCCATCCTCTTTTCTTCTCACCATTACGTCTAAAAATGGTAGTTGCCTCTCCTCTTCCACCTCCATCGTGAATTAATATTGATTAATTAGCTCTGATCAATTTTGACCCAGAAGAAGCCAGGACAAATCCTGGCGAAACGTTGGTCTTTTTGAATGATAATATCCATGGAATAAACCCAAAAGATGTATTTATTCTCAAATATGCATCATGGAAAAGAGAGTTTAAAATCATTTATATATATATATATATATCTATATATATATATATATATATATATATATATATATATATATACATATATATATATATATATATATATATATATATATATATATATATATATATATATATATATATATATATATTACTCTCTGCCTTTTTATATATAACTTGTTAAAATGTTTTTATTTACTAATCTACATGAATATATTGATAGATGTTTTGATAGATACAGACATGAGGATATTCCATAACGAATGTATCATTTCACTTCACTTCCTCATAGCTCTAGATTGTTTGGTTATTCTATAATGAGTTAGATTTTCTTGGTCTATAGCTTCTGGTGTACGACCACACCCTCGTCTCCTCACGATACAAGCAGCCGATAATATTGTATTGTGTTCCTTGCTCTCATTCCACACCGGGGTGCACAAAAGAAACCACTTCGTCTGAAAGTCCGTGTTAAGGAGAGATGAAT
Organism: Brachyptera putata; assembly: GCA_907164805.1. Taxonomy (NCBI): domain Eukaryota; kingdom Metazoa; phylum Arthropoda; class Insecta; order Plecoptera; family Taeniopterygidae; genus Brachyptera; species Brachyptera putata. The sequence goes on along the minus strand of OU015467.1, from coordinate 632,121 downwards.
CTGACGTCAGAGCTTTCTCCCCCACTACCGAGTTATATATATATATATATATATATATATATATATGTATATATGTAAGAATATATAATATATATATATATATATATATATATATATATATATATATAAATATTATATAGTGAACTATATTGTGTACTGCTGATAAAGGAATGTATGAAGCAATATTTCACGGATATTCTCTGCGTGAATCAAGTCCGTGTTAAACTGTGAATCGTTCCATTTATTCCAAGCTATACCTTATTCATCCACTCAGCCGTCTCGTCCAGTTGACGAATACCTCCTGATGGATCTCAAGTGACGCGTCGACTGAATGACGGTGAAACCGAAGTCTGTATATTTTCTACGTGATTGGAAGAAATGGTTTCACCGGACTGTGAGACGTGGATAAAGAGCGCTGATGTCTCATGCATTCATATCCACAGGCGCTCAAGACTAACTCAATCAATCGCTCGGTTGATGGTCTCTGTCTCTCTGCCTCTCTGTCTTTCTGTCTCTCTGCCTTTCTGCCTCTCTGTCTCTCTGTCTTTCTGCCTCTCTGTCTCTCTGTCTTTCTGCCTCTCTGCCTTTCTGCCTCTCTGTCTCTCTGTCTTTCTGCCTCTCTGTCTCTCTGTCTTTCTGCCTCTCTGTCTCTCTGCCTTTCCCCGTCTCTGCCTTTCTGCCTCTCTACCTCTCTGTCTTTCTGCCTCTCTGTCTTTCTGCCTCTCTACCTCTCTGTCTTTCTGCCTCTCTGTCTCTCTGTCTTTCTGCTTTTCTGCCTCTACCTCTCTGTCTTTCTGCCTCTCTACCTCTCTGTCTTTCTGCCTCTCTGTCTCTCTGTCTTTCTGTCTTTCTGTCTTTCTGTCCATCTGTCTTTCTGTTATTTCTGTCTTTCTGCCTCTCTGCCTCTCTGTCTCTCTGCCTCTCTGTCTCTCTGTCTCTCTGTCTTTCTGCCTCTCTGCCTCTCTGCCTCTCTGTCTTTTTGTCCCTCTGCCTTTCCCTATCTCTGCCTCTCTGTCTTTCTGCCTCTCTGTCTTTCTGCCTCTCTGTCTCTCTGTCTCTCTGACTCTCTGTCTTTCTGCCTCTCTGTCTCTCTGTCTTTCTGTCTCTCTGTCTTTCTGTCTTTCTGCCTCTCTGCCTCTCTGCCTCTCTGCCTCTCTGCCTCTCTGCCTCTCTGCCTCTCTGTCTTTCTGCCTCTCTGTCTCTCTGTCTTTCTGCCTCTCTGTGTTTTTGTCCCTCTGCCTTTTCCTATCTCTGCCTTTCTGTCTTTCTGCCTCTCTGTCTCTCCTTCTTTCTGCCTCTCTGTCTTTCTGCCTCTCTGTCTCTCTGTCTTTCTGCATCTCTGTCTCTCTGTCTTTCTGTCTTTCTGTCTTTCTGCCTCTCTGCCTCTCTGTCTTTCTGTCTCTCTGTCTTTCTGTCTTTCTGTCTTTCTGTTATTTCTGTCTTTCTGCCTCTCTGCCTTTCTGTTCTCTCTGTCTTTCTGTCTCTCTGCCTCTCTGTCTTTCTGTTATTTCTGTCTTTCTGCCTCTCTGTATTTCTGCCTCTCTGTCTCTCTGTCTTTCTGCCTCTCTGTCTTTCTGCCTCTCTGTCTTTCTGCCTCTCTGTCTTTCTGTCTCTCTGTCTCCTACCACTGTCTTTCTGTTTCTTCACTTTTCTCTCTGCCTTTCTCTCTCTCTGTCTCTCTGTTACTCTGACTTTGTGTCTGCCTTTCTGTTCTCTCTGTCTTCCTGTCTCTCTGCCTCTCTGCCTTTCTGTTCTCTCTGCCTTTCTGCCTCTCTGCCTCTCTGTCTTTCTGCCTCTCTGTCTTTCTGTTATTTCTGTCTTTCTGCCTCTCTGTCTCTCTGCCTCTCTGTCTTTCTGTCTTTCTGCATCTCTGTCTTTCTGTATCTCTGCCTATCTGCCTTTCTGTCTTTCTGCCTCTCTGTCTTTCTGTCTCTCTGTCTTCTACCACTGTCTTTCTGTTTCTTCACTTTTCTCTCTGCCTTTCTCTCTCTCTGTCTCTCTGTTACTCTGACTTCGTGTCTGCCTTTCTGTTCTCTCTGTCTTTCTGTCTCTCTGCCTCTCTGCCTTTCTGTTCTCTCTGCCTTTCTGCCTCTCTGCCTCTCTGTCTTTCTGCCTCTCTGTCTTTCTGTTATTTCTGTCTTTCTGCCTCTCTGTCTCTCTGCCTCTCTGTCTTTCTGTCTTTCTGCATCTCTGTCTTTCTGTATCTCTGCCTATCTGCCTTTCTGTCTTTCTGCCTCTCTGTCTTTCTGTCTCTCTGTCTTCTACCACTGTCTTTCTGTTTCTTCACTTTTCTCTCTGCCTTTCTCTCTCTCTGTCTCTCTGTTACTCTGACTTTGTGTCTGCCTTTCTGTTCACTCTGTCTTTCTGTTTTTCTGTCCCCCTGTCTTTCTGCCTCTCTGTCTTTCTGTCTCCCTGTCTTTCTGCCTCTCTGTCTTTCTGTCTCACTGTCTTTCTGCCTCTCTGTCTTTCTGTCTCCCTGTCTTTCTGCCTCTCTGTCTTTCTGTCTTTCTGTCTTTCTGCCTCTCTGTATCTCTGTATCTCTGTCTCTCTGTCTCCGACTGAATCTCACTGTCTGTCTCTTTCTATTTCCCGAGCACATGCACATGACTGTTGTGAATATGCTGGTATTGTTGTGCGCGCGCCGCGGCCTTGAATCTGATTGGTTGGACGCAGCTCGTCAGTTTGAACGATCTCGTGGGCTTATGATGTCGGGGCGAATAGCGAACCCTTCGTCCGAACACCTGGGTCCGCTCCACGCTCACTTCACCTTGAAACTACAAGCAACCACATCCGAACTATGATAATCCAGGCCTATTACTAAACAGTCCACGGAAGTCGATTTAGCGGAATATTAGTTGTTTGTTGATAACTTTCGAATGGTATAAGATATCGAACTTCTGAAAACAAACTAACACAGATAGTTTCAATACCTTCCAGAAGGAGTGCATAATGACTTTTTATCTCATATCGTTCAATTGTCAGGCGTATACGTTTAAAAAATGTGTATTTCTAACCGTATACGGCTGACAATCAGGTGATTTGAGATACATACTTATGACCTACGCTGTTATGAAGTTATTGGAAATATCTGTGTTTCCTCGAATTTCTATGTCTCATATGGTTTAAAAGTTATCGCCAAATACTGATATTCCGCTGAATATCCCATAGACTCTTAACCAGCTATCACGGAACATAACTTATTCAACCTGGAACTTCAATTATATTCAACGTTGTATACAGACAAGTTCATTGATCGATCAAAAGGAACCATTCTGACAGTCGATCAAGTACTTGGGAAATACTTGTAAACTGAAGCCAGAACAATATGGCTCTATTAGTGATGGGCGCATGGAAATATATCCCGGGAAATGTTCCCGCTAGTGGGAATATTCCCGGGAATATTTCCTATGTTTGCATAAATTCCCATATTCGAGGAATTTAGTTTTTGAACAATTAGTTCAGCAGTTGAATAATTAATTAGATAATTCACCAATTTGCCTACTATGTGTAGGCCTATACATATAGAGTATTATTTGTATTTGTTTTAATAATCCACATACAACAAAAATTATATACCTATATTTAAGTGGGCTCTGAAGTTTTTTTATTTCTTCGTATCCTTCCTTTTTCATACTCTATAGTGAGTGTAAACAAGAAGAAAAACATATATCCTGGAAATTCCAATTTTGGGAATATTCCCGGGAAAATTCCTGGGAATTTTCCTCGAATTTTAAATTCCAGTAATTGGATGAGCGAAGCGACTACTCAATTTCACTTGACCCGAAAAAAATGTACATTTTTTTTTTTTTTTTTTCGCGCTCTGCAGGTCAGACGAAAATTCAAATTCGATTGAAACTTGGCATGCTCATGTATCATCATCTGGATTGAATCTCATTAGTTTTTATACGCAATCGGTTGCACCACTTCTGAGGAAACTAATTTTCCATTTTCCGAATTACCCATAAGAATAAGCCAGAGAAGAATTTTCGCACCAGCACATTTAGCGCAGTGGTTAGCACGCTCGCTTCTTGTGATCTGGTAGGCGACGGGAACTTCGGACCCAGTTCGATCCCCGCCGCCGACCATCTTTACAGGGGTTTTTTGTGGTTTCCCTCTGTAGTCTAGGCTAATGCCGGGATGGCTCCCACAATGAGTCGGCCACGACCGCTTCCTTCCCACTATCCTTCCCATTAACCAGGAAACCTTCATCTCATCATCCCATCACCCCATTAATCATCCATCCGACGCCAATAGACCTTCGCTGTCATTACAGTGCGTCGTTAAACCCAATATATATATAAAAAAAGAATTTTCGTGAAAAAAATGTCTTTCGAAAAAATTCAAATTTTCACCAAATTTCAATATAATAATGATACACATTATTCCGCACTTTCACTGAAATCCAATCAGTCGTTTTGATATAAAAAATTATATAATGACAAAAAAAGCAAGAGAAGAATTTTCGTACAGAAAATGTCTTTCGAAGAAATTCATATTTTCACCAAATATCAATATAATGATGATACAGATCATTTCAAACTTTTACTGAAATCCAATCAGTCGTTTAGATATAAAAAATTATTCAATGACATTTTTATACATGTTTTAAAGCTATTCAGAAAAACAATTGAATCCAAGCAACAAGTGTCACCAATTAGTGGAGAACGATTAAAACAAGGCCTTCTTTATTATCGAAGAAATTTTTGAGAATGAGTAATGAATATAAAAGAATGGTGTCAAGGTGTGTATATGTATACAGCTGTCATCACGTCTCATATAGTAGTCTAATATTACATAATATTAAATTGCATCTAATATTTCCTTCATGAGAATAGTCTACGAAGCAAACCAACCAAATGGAAAGATTGATTTTAATCTTGAATGCCGTCAAAACATCAACTTGATATAACTTTTTGAAAGAATTAAATGTCATTCCTATGAGCTCATCCATCAACGCGGAAACACATAACGCGTTTTCCTAGTTTAGACTACTGTGACAGTATCAAGGATGAAGCAAACTGTAAGAATATGATACAGAGTTGCACAGATAGTTCGGGTACATCTATTGCCAGGCAATGAATAGTTGATGGGATTTATATAATTCACTCTGTAAAGTGTGCTTTGAACCCTCCCTCTCCCAAACAATACGCTTGCATCCGAAAACATATACTTTGTGAATTCTGTTTTTCTTACTTGATTTAGTTAGTTATTTCATGTATTCATTACAGATTGTTCATAAAACTGGTGGTAATGATTACTATCATGAAATCACAATCAAACTCACTAAATAAAATTATACTCTCATTGTTTTCTTATCTCCGTTATATTCTTGATATCTTCTTCCAATTCATTCCATTCCCGCGTCTTTCTTTGAATGAATCCATATTTACCTACTTCTCATACACTTTTTCCACTTCCATTCTTACCCCTCCCCTTGTACTTCTTTGTAATCTCTTTCCAGTTATATTGCTTAAAATCCCATCCTTTATATTTATTCTTAACTCCAACAAAATTGCACATTCTTTCTATTTGTTTTCGTTTCGCCAAATTTTCCCATCTCATCTCCTCAATCATTTTACTAGGTCTTTCTATAACTTTTTCAACCACATCTTTATCGTTCCTGATAATCTTCCAGCGCTTCTCTCTCCCCAATACCCTTCTTGCAGCAACCCTTTGGACGTTGATGTATAATGGACGTATAATGACATTCTATTTCAGTGTTTTCAATCTGTTTCAAGATAATAAGTCAATGAAAAAAGAATGCGATGAAATTCATTGACGTACTATCACAAAAATGAAAATTAATGCCATATTAATTGAAGAGCATAAAATTAACTTGGAGATGTGAACTCTACAATTTTTGAAAATGGAAATAAATGGTAAAAATACATTTCTACATTTGTGTAGGTATCGCTCACATGCATCCCTCTTTCCTAACACCTGACTTGTGACTACAGACGGTTGGCTTAGCCAAACCAATCCTGCTCTAGCAAGTTTCCGGCTGTCCTAATCTAAGATGATTGTTTAAAGGTGAGCAGGATGCCTGACCGGACCGAAGCACAGCCTAGCTACTCGCTACTCGGGTCCCCTCAGGTTGGCTTTGTTGTCATAAAGTAACCTGTGCCAACCAGAACAACAACTTTACATTGTAGTTAGGTTAGGTTATAAGACTCGCCATTGCTGACGAGTCGGAGGGGACAATTACATAAGGAAACTCGAGGTACACTAACAAAACTGATAGGAGGAACCACAGATCAAACACATACGCAAATCCTACCGTGGCGCAATCTAGCGGGGTGACTAAACTACTATTAATAATAGCTTGACCAATGAGGCTGTTCATCCCAGCAACTTCGAATAACGTGGCCATCTGAAGACAATATCATTAGGAAAACCAGCAGAAAACTACCCACAATATCAACTAAACAAAGCGCTGTCGTACCGCGTATTGAGAACACTGAAACCAAGGTCAGTGTGAAGAGACGGACATCTTGTTTGTCCGACGGGTGGCTGTGGATAAACATGTTTACCGACTCGGTTGGAGTTCGAGACATGGGCACTGTACTGAGATGGGTGGTCCAGTGGCTAGCATACTGAACCGTCATGGTCTTATCTTTGACATTGTGGTTTCCCTCTGTCGTTCAAGTCAATTCAGGGATAGTTTATTGACATCAGGCCACGACCGACTCATTCCCACGATACAAAAACATTTAATAAAATAGCCTTTTATCCCATTATCCCATTCATCATTCACCGACGCCAATATATCGTATAGTCATCAGTACAGTGTGTTAGAACCGGCACATGCAGCGCAGTGGTTAACGCGCTCGTTTCATGTGATCCGGGAGGCGAGGTTCGATCCCAGTCGCCGACCATCTTTACAGGGGTTTTTCATGGTTTCCCTCTGTAGTCTAGGCTAATGCCGGGATGGTTTCTACAATAAGTCGACCATGACCGCTTCCTTCCCATTATCCTTCTCATTACCCAAGAACCTTCATCTCATCATCCCATCATCTCATTAATCATCCATCCGACGCCATTAGATCTCAGTTATCATAACAGTGCGTCGTTAAACCCGATATAGAAAAGTGCGTTAAACCAACATGAATAAATGAATAAATGAGGAATTATTGATTGAAATGTGAAAATAATCACTTGAATAACGCAGAGAAAAAGTGTATTATTTTACCATGTTATGAAGGACATATTTGATTATTTCATGGAGATGTGTAACGTTAATGTGGACTCTGGGAGACGATTATTGGGCAGGTTTATAATATCTTGGACACTATTCTCACGTACAGTGGTTTATTGTAGTAATATGGCGATACATGTTGCGGACCAGGGTGACATCCCTCGACCGCTCTCACATACAGACTGCTCTCTCGTACCCTTCTCACCTCTAGAGGAACTCTCTTGTCTTCAATCGAGAAACAATAACTGTATGCCAAGTAATCGAATACAATAGTTGGACGAGCTTTAGCGAGGATTCAATATGACATAGGCCTACTGAGAAAAATTGGTGTTCGTTTTTTATGTTTTTTTGTCGGTTCTCCACAGGTCACACGGCTACAGCTATCAACTTCAAACTTTTTTCATTATGGTTCCTCATCTATAACTTAGATCTGTGTAGTTTTGTGGCATTATCAGGGGTTATTTTTTTTTTTATGAATTCCAGAAATTTCAAAAATACCCATTAGAATAACATGGCGGATGAAAAAAAAATTCATTTCTTAAAAAAAAAAGTGCGAAGTTGAATTACATTTTGATACACATTTCTAAAAAAATTCAGCTTGATCCTGTCAGCCATTTTGAAGAAAAAAATGTGCTAAATTGGTACCACTCGAAGCAGTTTTTACCCATTTTTACCCATACTATTACTATTCGCTCGTCTAACAACGCATATATGACGTTTTCCTAGTTTACCCATCACTAGCCTATAAACACCTAGTCATGAATATTCTTCTTGCATGTTATTGCATGAGCGTCCTGGAACCGCCCACTGACGAGGGTCGATCAGCTGATGAAACTCTGTTTCCACGACACATTAGTGACGTATTGATTGCTACTCATAACCGTATGATTACAGGACGGAAACTCGACGCGCGTGTTATGAATACTAGGAAAACGCGTTATGTGTTTCCGCGTTGATGGATGAGCTAATGAATGACATTGAATTCTTTCAAAAATTGTTATATCAAGTTGCTGTTTTGACGGCATTCAAGCTAAAAATCAATCTTTCCATTTGGTTGGTTTGTTTCGTAGACTATTCTCATGAAGGAAATAGTAGATGCAATTTAATATTATATTATATTGTAATATTAGACTACTATATGAAACGTGATGACAGCTGTATACATATATACACCTTGAGAACCACCTTTTATATTCATTACTCATTCTCAATAATTTCTTCTATAATAAAGAAGGCCTTGTTTTAATCGTTTTCCATCAATTGGTGACACTTGTTGCTTGGATTTAATAGGTTTTCTTAATAGCTTCGAAACGATGTGTAAAAATGTCATTATATAATTTTTTATATCCAAACGACTGATTGGATTTTATTGAAAGTTCGAAATGATCTGTATCATCATTATATTGAGATTTGGTGAAAATTTGAATTTTTTCGAAAGACATTTTTTGTACGAAAATTCTTCTTTTGCTTTTTTTTGTCATTATATAATATTTTATATCAAAACGACTGGTTGGATTCCAATGAAAGTTCGGAATAATATGTATCATTATTATATTGAAATTTGGTGAAAATTTGAAATTTTTTGAAGGACATTTTTTTTATGAAAATTCTTCTCTGGCTTATTCTTATGGGTTAGTTGGAAAATGGAAAATTAGTTTTCTCAGAAGTGGTGCAACCGATTGCGTATAAAAACTAATGGGATTCAATCCAGATGATGACACATGGGCATGCCAAGTTTCAATCGAATTTGAATTTTCGGCTGACCTGTAGAGCGCGAACAAAAAAAAAAAAAAAAAAAAACATGTACATTTTTTTCGGGTCAAGTGTAATTGAGTCTTCGCTTCGCTCATCCAACAAATACATTCACAAGCTTTTCTGGCATCACTTGGATATCTTGAAAAAACTAATGGTATTTTATGATAACAATATTGTTTTGTGATTCACAATGAAAATAGGATGTGAAATGTATTCAAACATTTTCTGAGTGAAAAAAGAACGAAATTGAAACGGCGACCGAATCGTTACTGCATATTGAATGAAAGTCTTCGCTAAGCTCGTCTAGCGAATCACACTCGCTCTGGCCTGACATGCCATATAGCTACTCTCCCTGCTCGTGGCCCGTGGTTCTCCTCTCAAACGCGCGGCTGGACAACAAACTAACGCTTCTACGTATATTGCTATTGCCAACCTATTGTTGACGAGCTTTAGCGAGGATTCAATTTGATGTACTGAAAAAAATTGGTGTACGTTTTTATGTTTTTTTTTTATGTTTTTTTGTCGGTTCTTCACAGGTCAAACGGCTACAGCTATCAACTTCGAACTTTAATTCAATATGATTCCTTATCTTACTTAGTTCTGTATAGTTTTGTGGCATTATCGGGGGGTAAATTTTTTCTATGAATTTTAGAAATTTCAAAAATACCCGTTAGAATAACACAGCGGAAAAAAGGAAAATATTTCTATTTCCGAAAAAGTGAAATTTTGCATGAAGCTAAATTACATTTTGATGCACATTTCTGGAAATTTTCAGCTTGATCGGGTCAGCCATTTCGAATAAAAAACATAGAATGTGCTAAATTGGTACCACTCGAAGCACCCATACTATTACTATCCGCTCGTCTAGCAACGCATATATGGCGGTTTCCTAGTTATATTAATTGCTATTGCCAACCTATTGTTGATGTATTGGAATATATTGACTGCTACATTATTGAATCAAAAAGCGCAAGCCTCGTCTGTTTCATCCAGATTAGAACCAACTCTGAGAGGATTGCATGTAGCTCGTTGCACGGTCGGATTACATGTAATTATAACGGACACAAATGCCAGCGAACATTCGTAGCAACAAACCCTGACAGGACCCACGTGGTTCGAATGATGGATACTTTGAGATCCGTCATCATCTCTACATCATTGAATGACGTGGATGATGATATATACGCACTGTTATGATAGCGCAGATCTATTGGCGTCGGATGGATGATTATTGAGATGATGGTTCTTGTGTAAGGAAGGAAGCGGTCATGGCTGACTTCACCATCCCCAAATCAACCATCAACCATCCCGGCATTAGCCCAGACTAGGAAAACGCCATATATGCGTTGTTAGACGAGCGAATTTAGTAATAGTATGGGTAAAAATGGGTAAAACCTGCATCGAGTGGTACCAATTTAGCACATTTTATGTTTTTTTTCATAATGGCTGACCCGATCAAGCTGGAATTTTCAAGAAATGTGTATCAAAATGTAATTCAATTTCACGCAAAATTTCATTTTTTCGGAAAATATTTTTTTTTTCGCCATGTTATTCTAATGGGTATTTTTTAAATTTCTCAAATTTCTCAAATTTATTAAATTTATAAAAAGTTACCCCCCGATATTGCCACACAACTATGCAGATCTAAGTCAGATGAGGAAACATATTGAAAAAAAGTTTGAAGTTGATAGCTGTAGCCGTTTCACCTGTGGAGAACCGCCAAAAAAACATGAAAAAAAAAAAAAAAAAAAAAAAAAAAAGAAAACGGACACCAATTTTTTTCAGTATGTCAACTTGAATCCTCGCAAAAGCTGGTCTAACTACAGAGGGAAACCATGAAAAACCTCTGTAAAGATGGTCGGCGGCGGGGATCGAACTGGGTTCGAAATTCCTCTCGCCACCCGGATCACATGAAGCTAGCGCGTTAACCACTGCGCTGCATGTGCCGATGTGAATGATGATGAAGGCACAATACATTGCAAGAGGCGATCATGAAAGCAAATTGAGATGTAGGAGCGTAAAAACAGATGTTGGGAAATATTCGTTTCTTGATCGTGAAGAATGGAATAAGCTTGGGAAGAAGTTGATGGAAAATTGCCTAAATCGGTAGAAACTTACACATTGAGATTGAAGAATGAGCTGAATGATGATGAAGAGTGAAATGGATGGAATGGACTTTATGTAGTGTATTTTTATTCGACTTTGTATTTTAGAATGTATTTTAGAAAGTATTTTAGAATGTAGAATTAAGACTTTGCCACCTCTACATTGTATCAACTGTAAAGAAATAAACAATCAATCAATTGAGCCTCGGAACCCCCGAGCTACATCAGGAGATCATGCGTCTCGTCCTCGGTACGATTATTGTGGAGTGGGAGGCCCTAGAGCTCGATCAACCCTCAAGTCTCTGTACAAAGCTGTGACAAAACAACCGCATGGCTGGCTATAACATCCCGACTCACTGAACCTAACTTCGTTGGACGAAATGACCACAACCTCAAGATAGACCTACCAAGACATAACACCAACATAGGCCTCCAATCTTCTCTTGGTAGATCCATTCGTCTCTGGAACGATCTCCCCCAGGAACAAATGGGGACCTCACCAAAATACTCTGCTTTCAACACTTTTCTATTAAATCTCTAGACCCACGTTCCAAAATGACCCTTAACTACTTTTTGTTCTACACTTTTTGTTCTTCTCAGATTATTTGAAACTGTACTCAAACTTAAAATCGACGTTGTTGAAATAAGGACTAGTATTTAGAATAAACTGCCACCGGACCAATGGTCCAAAGCTGTGATATATTGATAAAATAGAATAAAATAAATCATTGCTTGCAGAACGACCCTAACCAAGCTGGACTTGAACCCGAGCCCGAGTTGTGGTCGTCGTAATCAGGCCCGGATTCAGGCACAGGCTGAAGCCCAGGAGCGCATGCGCACTTCAGCTCTATCATTCGTTTGTTTCGAATGAAATGAGGTCGGTTCAAAAATGGAACACGATGTTACATCATGAATGAAATTACAACCAGAAGGATTGGACTCGTGATGAATATGTGAACTAAATTATAACTCAAATACAATCTAAGCTTCTACTCAATGTATAGACGCAAAATCAATACAATTAAACTGGACAGCCAATATGCCTCATCCATTTACAAAGATACACTGTAAGACCTCTGAATATCCTGGCTATAAATATTTAGGGATCCCACATGGAAAGGCACAGTAACTCGGGAATGAATTAGAACAATTTATTAACTCGCAAAATTACAATGTCATAGATAGGCAGAGCATCCGTAGATGATTACCAGACGAACGTCCGTAGACAACTTGAAGTTTACTTATAATTCCGATACACAGTTTCTCCAAAATATAGTACAAACGCTTCACCCTATTGACTACTTACAACATGGGACAGAATGATTGGTGGCTGGACTTGACCTAAATGGACATGATCCTCCCCAAGCACGAACACTGAAAACTTTATCAATTCTCCCGACATAGACTAAATTCTAAAAGAAGCTAGGTTGAGTTTGAAGAACCTGGTTGTAAATTAAATCCAGATACACAATGTCCGAAATGAAGAAATGACAATCAATAAACCAAAGACATGAAATAACTATAATCAAACATATCCTCAATATAAGTAAAGGACTCTATTCATATGTTGTCGAAAGGTTTGCACAGAATACAATAAGGCAATATAATATTTCAAACGAAGAGCAGATAGTAGTAAGGTGGTCGAAGATTGGGGTCATCACAACACTACTTAAATATAGGCCGATACGTCCAACTTACAAAATAAAATCTATAAAAACATGGTATTGAGAAATCCCCTGCGGTGCTATGTGTCACAGGTGAATCCAATATGGAGGATCCAATCCTACTGGATTCATTGAAATATTGAGCACCTTGGTATGTTGTCAGGACTACATTCTGGGTGAGTTGCAACCTGTCGTTTACAGATATGGCCAAAATACTCCAACTTGAAGTATTTGAAATCCCTCATGAAAAATAAATCTCGAAAATATCAGAGTTATTTCAATAACCCTACAAAAGTGAGAGTTATTTGGTTTCACTCTGAATGAATTGAGAGTAAATTCCATTCACTCTGACATTTGAGAGTGTTTTATATCAACTCTCAGAAACCATGCAGGAAAATGTATATAACATTAAGAGAATTTTATTTTACTCCCAGACATATTCAGAGTATGTCTAATACTCTCGGATTCTCAGAGTGCTTTTCATTATTTACTCTCACAAACGAGAGTTCATTTCTTCCCTCTCTGAAAGACAATCAAGATTATTTGTATTTACTCTGAGAAGTTGAACGATTCTCACATCAATGCTCGTGAGGAAGTGTTTTCTCATACTAGGCCTGATAGCGCCGTTCCGAAACAGACGTATTACACACAATGTGATCACGGCATACTTCTCGTAGGGAGTAAGAACGGTACGCATCTTCTGACGTTGTGCTGAGAGTCCGTGGGAGTCGATTTAGCGGGTTATCAGTTTGTTGGAGATAATATTCGAACGGTACTAGATATCGAAATTCTACAAACACTGGAACACAGATATCTTCAAGATGGTGTGAGTAATGAGTTAATAACTATTCATCTTAAATCGCCTGATTGTCAGGCGCATTCGCTTGGAGAAAACATGTTTTAGGCGTATAAGTCTGACAATCGGGCGATCTGAGATAAATACTTATTACACACACCTTCTCGAAGGTATTGAAAATAACTGTGTTCCTTAGTTTTCAGAATTTCGATATCTAGTACCGTTCAAATATTATCATGAAAAAACTGATAATCTGCTAAATCGACTCCCATGCACTCCGAGCTGAAATGGGTTGATGTGCTCTCCACACACTTCACACCGTATTGTGTTAAGTCTGATTCACACGGTTCAAGTTTCCATCCAAGTCCTTGGATTCAAGGGTTGATTACAAGTTCTTGGATCGTCTAAATGGAAAACTTGGAGCAAAAAGCTTCTATTCAACCCTGGAATTCAACCTTCCGAGTCATTTTGTTTAGAAAATCCCTATATTTCGTTCAACCTTTGATGAAACCAACCAATCAGAGGCTTTGACGTCACACAAGTCTGGCGCGCATGCGCACGTGACGGCAACCGCTCGGTCTCCCGCCATATCTGATTGCCAGTCAGCTGTTACAAGTCATCTAGATACTCGATCAGCATGTTCATGGCCTTCAATAGATTGGACCATGTAGAAAGGCGTTCAATGTTCCATCCTAGTTGCTGTCAAAGTACGTGGACCAACCCTTGAATCCACGGACTTGGATGAAAACTTGGACCGTGTAAATATGGCTTTACACACATTCTGAACACAAGTGTTCACTTTAATGAACCGTTCAGGCGCTGAGTCATGGTCAGTTCGGAGGCGCTGGATTCTCAGGCCCGGCCCGATCTTCATGTATTACAGGGTTCGGCCAGCAATTTCTTCACAATTGATGGATAAAAGCTACGAGAAGAGCTGTCGAAGATGTGTGGGCCCGCTGATTGGCTGCGAGTCGACCAATCAGCGCCTCTGTTGTAGCGCCACTCAGCAGATGCGGCCTGATTAGCAAGTATTCCTCGGAGGAAAGAACGTGGCGAGAATGGATGCTGGCAATTAGAGGCTAGCGATCAACAGCATGGCGCTGACAGTGTTGCCAATCAATAGACGGGAGATTGCTCGGGTGAGCTCTGGCGATAAGACGAGGCGCTTTCAACACTCACTGACGATCATAACCATGGCAGCAATGTTTCTTTCTTCATGGCAGTATTTACAATGAGCACACCTAATCACACCAGGACTGTCATCTCTCTCTCTCTCTCTCTCTCTCTCTCTCTCTCTCTCTCTCTCTCTCTTTCTCTCTCTCTGTCTCTCTCTCTCTCTCTCTCTCTCTCTTTCTCTCTCTCTCTCTCTCTCTCTCTCTCTCTCTCTCTCTCTCTCTCTCCCTCGATATATATATATATATATAATATATAGGATGGATATCCGATTCTCCGACGGGGTGGTATTTTTCAGTGATAATAATACCCGTCCTATCAACATCACGTGCTGTACGTTTCAGCAGAAAGCCATGTACTCAAATATACATATAATATATTCATATGAATATATAGGCTGATATATATGTATACGCATCAAAGACAAGATTGCCACAACATGTGTTTTCATGCAAATACAGCAATTGTGGTTATATGCTTTATTTGCCTCATACTTCACGAAACGGTTCTGACTAGTTGCAAACACTAGATCAAGCCGACATCAGAACATTGGGTGAATCACCCAACACAGCTATTTCTCAGTCATCAATATCAGCACTAGGAAAATGCCATAGATGCGTTGTTAGACGAGCGGATAGTAATAGTATGGGTAAGAATGGGTAAAAACTGCTTCGAGTCGTACCAATTTAGCACATATTATGTTTTTTCTTCTAAATGGCTGACCCGATCGAGTTGAAAATTTTCAGAAATGTGTATCAAAATGTAATTCAACTTCATGCAAAATTTCATTTAAAAAAAAATTAAAATAGTTTTTTTTTCCGCTGTGTTATTTTAATGGGCATCTTTGAAATTTCTAACATTCATAAAAAGTTACCAGCCGATAATGCCACAAAACTATACAGATCTGAGTCAGATGAGGAACCATAATGAGAAAAAGTTTGAAGTAGATAGCTGTAGCCGTTTGACCTGTGGAGAATTGACAAAAAAAAAACATAAAAAAAAACGAACATCAATTTTTCCAGTATGTCGAATTGAATCCTCGCTGAAGCTCGTCTAATTACATTTGCCATTAAGAAGCTCAACATGTTGCAACAGTATGATGCCATCATCTTTCGCTTCACGAGACTCTCTATAGGCCTATGTATCCTCACCAAAAACAATAACGTATGAGAAGAGGAAGCCAGAAGCCCATGCTGTTCGAATACTCTGGCATGTAAAAGAAGTGATAGGAAGTTCTGGCCAAATCAACTCTCCAAGAGTGGGCAAGTGCACGTACCCGAGGCATATGATGCAGACGTCAAGTAATTACAACTAGACTTGACAGCTTTTGACATGATATGAGATGAAACTGGTAAATGAACATTCTCCCATTTTCTTATTATCATTGCCTTATTCAGAATGTGAAAAGTAGTACTTTGATGCATCTATCATTTTGCAACAACGTTGAGCAGTCCGGGGCAAAAGTGCGCACTTTCGGGTAAATTGAGGAGTGGGGAGCACAGGATATTTTATAGGGTTTTGAAACTCTGGTTATAGTGAAGAGTGATGTTTCAGCCATGTAATATATTTTTTCAGATATTTTTACGTACGGTGTCTCAATTATGTTAGTGAATATACATGAGCGTAAATGCGGACTTCTGCCCCGACAGCCGGGGAAAGAGTCCAAACATACTAAAAGTTTTTAAAGATGAATACACATGTTATAAATGTATATTTTGGGTTCGAAAAATTATATAAGTAGAGTTGTGTGAATACTTTGATGTAAATAATTATATTAAAGCCACATTGACAGCAAAATATCATATGTTTTTAGTTTTTCGTTGTCGTTTTATATTCGTTTTCAAAAAAATGAGAAAATGAAGAAATGATAATCAATGTTTTCAGTGCAGGAATGGGCCTATCAATTAGCACAATTCGCATCTGAAATTTCCGATTCTATCTTAGGCAGTGTCCACAATGTCCTCAAAAATCATTTGCTGTATAGGTTAGGTCTGACCTTCTAGACCAACTCTGAATAGGGCTCTTTCCCCACAACAAATCTAACTTTGTTTTTGTTGATAGGTAAATATCAATGTACGAAAACATGTATTAATATATTTGATGTCTATCAAGATATCGCCTCTCCTTCGCAATTGTTATCAAAATATGAACCATAAAATAATATCGAGTGATACATAGTTTTCCGAGACACAAAATAAACTTTGCACAAGCCAAAATCTTTGTTTACCTCATAATTCACGCAGTTTTTCCTTGAAACATCCGAACTAGGCTGATTAAATAGTCACAAACCCTCCCAAAACACCAAAGAAAGATGGAATTTCAATTAATCCCTTACTACCCCTACTCCTATTGGTACTTGTGCATTTTCGAATTTGGGATATTTGCCCCCTTTAAATTTCTTCCTGCTGACGCCATGGGCTTTATTAACCTGAAGGGACCAGACTTCTTTTCCAGTATTGTTGCTATTTCTTGCTTCATCATCACATCCATTTCCTATCCCATAATTCTTCCACTGTCTTATGACTAACTACAGCCTCTCAGTGAACTTCTGAACATATTTCATTCCAGTTATCTTTGACTGAGAAATTAATTATCCACAGACGGGACTGAACAAAAAGGCAACTCTAAACTTGTAGATGAATATCTATTCGATGTGTTTACCACGATCATGTTATCGAAGAGGCCATATTCATGTCATGTGTAAAACGTTGCATGCTCTCAAAGCCACTTTAGACGATCAACTTCACCCTGAAATTAATTTCTGAAAAGTAGAATACTCACGTTTCCTATGTTGCCTACACACGAGCAAGGAAATCTTACACTTGCATGCAAGAATTTCACGAAGTTAAAATACGTTCAACTTTTACTGCAATCTTCCACCGGCTGACCAATGAGCGAGAAGCTTTTGGTCACGTGCATTTCCGTTGACTCCGTAGGATACACAGATCGTACAACCGTGTGTACAAACGTATTTTTAAAGTTGGGTTATGTAGGCCTATAAATTGCAAGTTGGGGTAAATCGACACTGGAATCGCGAATGAAAGTCGAAAGTCTATCGATCCTAATTTTCAAATATTGTCACCGGTTTCGCTACTAGGATGAAAATCTCGCATCAGAAGTTGCAAGAGCCTTTACACCATTGAAATTTTCTCGCGATTCCGAGCAATTCTTGAAATGTCATGCAAGTAAAATTGATCGTGTAAAGAGCACTTGAGGAAAGTTTGACTCCGATACGGTCCAGCGTATTGCTGATCGCCGCTGTCTTCGGATCAGAAGACTCGTGTGGGCAGTATCGGCACGCATAACACTACTCTCAGGTGCCATCACTGATGGAACAGCAAGAGCTTGGCTCCCTGTTTTCACAATTGAAGGGCTGAATGTAAAAGTGGTCCAAGCCACGAAATTAAATTTTCCCGCTTTGAAGTTGTATCCAATCAGAATTTCGCGCTCTTTCCGAATATGTTAACGGTCTAATCCACACAAAATCGCTTCTATAGCTATAGGTCTTTTACATTCACGACCAAATTGAAAAGTTCAGAGTATTTTGGGAAAGAGTGGTCTATGCCACTGTTTCAGATCGAATGAACCAATCAGAGAGCTGGAAGTGGCAGCCATTCAAAATGGCGTCAGTTTGACAACATCGAGGGTTAGTTGTTCTATTTATCATCATATTTTAGTGAAAGCAAGTTCTGCACTGATTTCAACAATACTATTTGACTGTGAACTAGGACATCATAAAAAAATGTTAACAGTTGAGTTATTGATTTTTCTACTTTATTTTATGTGTTAAACCATTTTTAAACAATAAATGAATATTTTTCCGAACAAGATGTGAGTGTCTGAATAGATTTTTGAAATTGATATGCTAGAAATACTTTGAAGCCATTTTTCTCCACTAGCATGAACACTGTTAAAAATATTGGGATAAATCCTCATACTTGTATGGGATTATTTCCCAAGTGTGTATGAGGAATGGTGAATTTCCTATACATTATTGGGATTCAACTTTTCCCACACAAGGTATCTGGAAGAACTCCAATTATTTGTTAATAATATCATACATTGTTAGGAATAATACTTATATATGTTTAGGTATAAAACCAGAACACAAATTAGATTTTTTTACAATAACCTGGTAAATTCTCCAATACAGTGAATGCGTGTTTTTACCATTGAACCAGCATAATTTCTATTGCATTTGAATTATTCCTAGCACTATGTATGGGTGAAATACTGATACTCAAACTTCGATTTTATTACAATAACCTGGTAAATTTTCCAGTACAGTGTATGCGTGTTTTAACTATTGAACCAGCATAATTTCTATTGCATCTGAATTATTCCTAGCACTATGTATGGGTGAAATACTGATACTCAAACTTCGATTTTTTTACAATAACCTGGTAAATTCTCCAATGCAGTGTATGCGTGTTTTAACTATTGAACCAGCATAATTTCTATTGCATCTGAATTATTCCTAGCACTATGTATGGGTGAAATACTGATACTCAAACTTCGATTTTTTTACAATAACCTGGTAAATTCTCCAATGCAGTGTATGCGTGTTTTAACTATTGAACCAGCATAATTTCTATTGCTTCTGAATTATTCCTAGCACTATGTATGGGTGAAATACTGATACTCAAACTTCGATTTTATTACAATAACCTGGTAAATTCTCCAATGCAGTGTATGCGTGTTTTAACTATTGAACCAGCATAATTTCTATTGCATCTGAATTATTCCCAGCACTATGTATGGGTGAAGTACTGATACTCAAACTTCGATTTTATTACAATAACCTGGTAAATTCTCCAATGCAGTGTATGCGTGTTTTAACTATTGAACCAGCATAATTTCTATTGCATCTGAATTATTCCCAGCACTATGTATGGGTGAAGTACTGATACTCAAACTTCGATTTTATTACAATAACCTGGTAAATTCTCCAATGCAGTGTATGCGTGTTTTAACTATTGAACCAGCATAATTTCTATTGCATCTGAATTATTCCCAGCACTATGTATGGGTGAAGTACTGATACTCAAACTTCGATTTTATTACAATAACCTGGTAAATTCTCCAATGCAGTGTATGCGTGTTTTAACTATTGAACCAGCATAATTTCTATTGCTTCTGAATTATTCCTAGCACTATGTATGGGTGAAATACTGATACTCAAACTTCGATTTTATTACAATAACCTGGTAAATTCTCCAATGCAGTGTATGCGTGTTTTAACTATTGAACCAGCCTAATTTCTATTGCATCTGAATTATTCCCAGCACTATGTATGGGTGAAGTACTGATACTCAAACTTCGATTTTATTACAATAACCTGGTAAATTCTCCAATGCAGTGTATGCGTGTTTTAACTATTGAACCAGCATAATTTCTATTGCATCTGAATTATTCCTAGCACTATGTATGGGTGAAGTACTGATACTCAAACTTCGATTTTATTACAATAACCTGGTAAATTCTCCAATGCAGTGTATGCGTGTTTTAACTATTGAACCAGCATAATTTCTATTGCATCTGAATTATTCCTAGCACTATGTATGGGTGAAATACTGATACTCAAACTTCGATTTTTCTACAATAACCTGGTAAATTCTCCAATGCAGTGTATGCGTGTTTTAACTATTGAACCAGCATAATTTCTATTGCATCTGAATTATTCCTAGCACTATGTATGGGTGAAATACTGATACTCAAACTTTGATTTTATGACATTAACCTGGTAAATTCTCCAATGCAGTGTATGCGTGCTTTTACCATTGCACTAGGATAATTTATATTGCATCTGAATTATTCCTAGCACTATGTATGGGTGAATTACTCGTACTCAACTTCGATTTTATTACAATGAAGTAAATAATATTAATAATCATAATCAATCATAAATGAATAGAATAATCATAAATATTAATAATCATAATAATGATAATGGTGAATATGGACATCCCTGGATCCCCGGTATCAAACACGTTCACGCACTGTCTAAGATTACGATATGATAGCATAATACATTATAGTATTCGTAAAAATAGAAGTACCAGGGCGGTGATAACTGAAAAAAAACACTCATTCCAATTCCAACTCGGAGAGGGGGGGGGGACTTTCCGTAACACAAGTTGTGAGAGATGAATTATAACATTTCTTCAAATTATTTTTCCAACATGATTGACTGAGTCAAGCTGGTCAATCGTTTTTGTGTAAATAACATGAATTATCATCTCCATAGACTCTTTATTACACGAGCACACACGACTTTCTTTTTCATTGGTGAATTTATTTCGTCGCTAATATTTTAGCACTCCTGAAATACTGGAATATGCAGTATTGAAGGGATGTCATTCAGGTATCCTCAGCTATCACTATTAATAGAAAGGTATGTGTGATGACACTGCCGATAACATCTTTTGTAATCCCTTCGCAGAGATCGGTTGTTATACACGGGATAAACGAGCGTCCTCCAAAACAAAAACTTGTAAAAACAGGAAGTCAATTTCAAATAGCAAGGGCTTGCCTCCCTGTCTGAGAGCTGCTACCTAGCCTACTCGAGCAATAACAACAATTATTACGATATGAACCAAGTAAATTGAAACATGGGAATGTAGACGACCATCTCATCTGATAATTGAAACTCAATTAGAAATAACTCTTCTCATGATCCTCGAAAATATTAATAATCACAATAATAATAATGGTGAATATGAACATCCCTGGATCCCCAGTATCAAACACGTTCACGCACTGTCTAAGATTACGATATGATAGCATAATACATTATAGTATTCGTAAAAATAAAAGTACCAGGGCGGTGATAACTGAAAAAAAAAACACTTATCACAATTCCAACTCGGAGGGGGGGGGGGGGGGGGGGGGCTTGTAACATGCCACAATGTCAGTTTTAGGAGATTCTAATTCAAGTATAAAATAAAAATGATGTGGTTTACCTTTGCATCTAAAATAGCAAATAGACTGAATACATTCCTTTCTAAGGTAGTACAAAAAATGTTACAAACTGACTCTACACTACACTACATTACAAGATTCTATCATTATTGTAAAGTCTGACGTTGCAAATAAATATTGGCAGGTTCCATCTATCAGGATTCATCATTTTTAACATTGTGCGTTTACAAGTTAGCTAGTTCAAGTTAGCTTTATATGTCTTCAAATATGGTTTTCAAGAAAAAAGTACCGGGGCGCGCCCTGCCCCAGAATGAAAGTACCAGGGCGAGACTTCCAGTCTCGCACTGGCCCGAATACACCACTGAATTTGAGAATTTATAAGAATACACCCATTTTCATAGCTACGAAAAATAGATGTTTTAATTAATAAATCACGCAATTTACTTCAGAATTATTCAGATTAGGCCTACTCTGAAGAACTTCACACTCATCATGAAGAATAGTTCAGTATGGTCATTTCATGATGATTCAATGACATATTAATGTGTGGATTAATGTCGGATATATTATAGCCGAAATGAATGTTTATTGTATTGCTGACTGATTTGAAATGATATTTACAATTAATACTGAAATAGTATTGTGATAATCCAAATATTTTCTGAATACAGTGAAACTTATTGATTACAGTATTGTTTTGTATCACCCAAAATTAACGATCAACACGAATTACACGAATAAATAAAAACTCAGGAACAAACAGATTGATCACTCGAAAAACGACAAACCTCTATGAAAATGCGAAGGTTTTTAATCCATATACGATTATGGTTGAAGAAATGAGAAGACATCTCTAACATCAGTTTAAGGATACCCCCGGTTGAAACATGAGCACCATGACGGCGGCGGAGTTCGAGCGGCTTATTTGAAATTCATAGAACGAAAGTTGGACATAGGTCAGATAGCTCACAGTGGAAATGTTTGCAAGTATAGTTATGTGGAAGTGTGCAATATAAATCCAAGTGAATAATGATAATATATTACGTAATTATACTTGACCAAGATGCTACATGAACATACGCTGATAATCGATTGGCTAACTGTAATGTGGGCCTAACAAAAATATTAATCAATTTCTAAAATGTGATTCAGAAAAATTATAACATCTTTTCATAAACTTCAATAATTGGAGTGATACATATTTAAAAACACCATTAATTGCCTGCAATTTCTCCATATTTTGCAAATATCCATTCATGAATGTGGCTCTTTCTTCAATTTCAACATCTAATTCGAATATGGTGTAGCTATAAAACTTTTCAAAGAAATACAAAAATACTTTTCCTTCTTCATAAGAATATCATGTAAAACTAAGATGAGACAATTGGAAAATGAATATACTATTCGATGATGAATAAAGGCAGTAACGTCTGACAATATCATTTATAATTGTCTGTCTCTTTTTTCCATTGAAATACATAATTTTCATATTATCCATCATCACAAAACGATCAGTACGATTAGTACGATGAAGGACAAATTGGTCTGTTTGATTCTTATTTGCAAACAGCACAAAGCTGTATTCTCAAATACTACTTCCGTATTTCATATATTTTTTGAAAAATCATCAAAATTAATTGTAATCTATTAAAGCATTCATCTGAAATAAATAACGATAATGATGCGAAAGTATGAACAGATCGTTCAAATATTTTGTGATATCACGGCCTTATAGATTACAACCCTTCACAGTGAGCAGCCGATATAGGCCTACATGTGACACCGTAGTTGTATTGAATAGAAATCGGTTAACCCCTCAATGAAAGCATCGTCTCAGCAGCCGAGAGGATTCGACCGTTGTCTACCAAACTAGGGACCAGGCGGACCGAGGTCGAGACACCGCACTTCCAGATTATTATGTTTATAAAATTGTAACCTGTTTATCCTAACTCTTTCAGCAAATATAATGTACAATAATTGAAAATTGAATATGTTCTCTGTTACAGCATCTTATAAATAATCAATGTTGTAAATCTCTCTTCCATATATGCTTCATACTCTTCTCATTAAATGATTGCTTATGATTATTATTAATAATTGCTTAAAAATGAATTTATTTTTCGATTTTTCTGTCGCATATCATACTTTCAATTTGATGTATAACACATACATTGTATTGGGAGAATATCCAGGTACGAAGTATAATATCGAATGTTTTGGGTGATTTGATCATACAAGGTATTGGGAATATTTCTATTGTCTGTCGCATATCATACTTTCAATTTGGTGTATAACACATACATTTTATTGGGAGAATATCCAGGTGCGAAG
Organism: Brachyptera putata; assembly: GCA_907164805.1. Classification (NCBI taxonomy): domain Eukaryota; kingdom Metazoa; phylum Arthropoda; class Insecta; order Plecoptera; family Taeniopterygidae; genus Brachyptera; species Brachyptera putata. The sequence goes on along the minus strand of OU015467.1, from coordinate 608,181 downwards.
TATAATATCGAATGTTTTGGGTGATTTGATCATACAAGGTATTGGGAATATTTCTATTGTCTGTCGCATATCATACTTTCAATTTGGTGTATAACACATACATTGTATTGGGAGAATATCCAGGTACGAAGTATAATATCGAATGTTTTGGGTGATTTGATCATACAAGGTATTGGGAATATTTCTATTGTCTGTCGCATATCATACTTTCAATTTGGTGTATAACACATACATTTTATTGGGAGAATATCCAGGTGCGAAGTATAATATCGAATGTTTTGGGTGATTTGATCATACAAGGTATTGGGAATATTTCTATTGTCTGTCGCATATCATACTTTCAATTTGGTGTATAACACATACATTGTATTGGGAGAATATTCAGGTACGAAGTATAATATCGAATGTTTTGGGTGATTTGATCATACAAGGTATTGGGAATATTTCTATTGTCTGTCGCATATCATACTTTCAATTTGGTGTATAACACATACATTGTATTGGGAGAATATTCAGGTGCGAAGTATAATATCGAATGTTTTGGGTGATTTGATCATACAAGGTATTGGGAATATTTCTATTGTCTGTCGCATATCATACTTTCAATTTGGTGTATAACACATACATTGTATTGGGAGAATATTCAGGTACGAAGTATAATATCGAATGTTTTGGGTGATTTGATCATACAAGGTATTGGGAATATTTCTATTGTCTGTCGCATATCATACTTTCAATTTGGTGTATAACACATACATTGTATTGGGAGAATATTCAGGTGCGAAGTATAATATCGAATGTTTTGGGTGATTTGATCATACAAGGTATTGGGAATATTTCTATTGTCTGTCGCATATCATACTTTCAATTTGGTGTATAACACATACATTGTATTGGGAGAATATTCAGGTACGAAGTATAATATCGAATGTTTTGGGTGATTTGATCATACAAGGTATTGGGAATATTTCTATTGTCTGTCGCATATCATACTTTCAATTTGGTGTATAACACATACATTGTATTGGGAGAATATTCAGGTACGAAGTATAATATCGAATGTTTTGGGTGATTTGATCATACAAGGTATTGGGAATATTTCTATTGTCTGTCGCATATCATACTTTCAATCTGGTGTATAACACATACATTGTATTGGGAGAATATTCAGGTGCGAAGTATAATATCGAATGTTTGGGTGATTTGATCATACAAGGTATTGGGAATATTTCTATTGTCTGTCGCATATCATACTTTCAATTTGGTGTATAACACATACATTGTATTGGGAGAATATCCAGGTGCGAAGTATAATATCGAATGTTTTGGGTGATTTGATCATACAAGGTATTGGGAATATTTCTATTGTCTGTCGCATATCATACTTTCAATTTGGTGTATAACACATACATTGTATTGGGAGAATATTCAGGTGCGAAGTATAATATCGAATGTTTTGGGTGATTTGATCATACAAGGTATTGGGAATATTTCTATTGTCTGTCGCATATCATACTTTCAATTTGGTGTATAACACATACATTGTATTGGGAGAATATTCAGGTACGAAGTATAATATCGAATGTTTTGGGTGATTTGATCATACAAGGTATTGGGAATATTTCTATTGTCTGTCGCATATCATACTTTCAATTTGGTGTATAACACATACATTGTATTGGGAGAATATTCAGGTGCGAAGTATAATATCGAATGTTTTGGGTGATTTGATCATACAAGGTATTGGGAATATTTCTATTGTCTGTCGCATATCATACTTTCAATTTGGTGTATAACACATACATTGTATTGGGAGAATATTCAGGTACGAAGTATAATATCGAATGTTTTGGGTGATTTGATCATACAAGGTATTGGGAATATTTCTATTGTCTGTCGCATATCATACTTTCAATTTGGTGTATAACACATACATTGTATTGGGAGAATATTCAGGTGCGAAGTATAATATCGAATGTTTTGGGTGATTTGATCATACAAGGTATTGGGAATATTTCTATTGTCTGTCGCATATCATACTTTCAATTTGGTGTATAACACATACATTGTATTGGGAGAATATTCAGGTACGAAGTATAATATCGAATGTTTTGGGTGATTTGATCATACAAGGTATTGGGAATATTTCTATTGTCTGTCGCATATCATACTTTCAATTTGGTGTATAACACATACATTGTATTGGGAGAATATTCAGGTGCGAAGTATAATATCGAATGTTTTGGGTGATTTGATCATACAAGGTATTGGGAATATTTCTATTGTCTGTCGCATATCATACTTTCAATTTGGTGTATAACACATACATTGTATTGGGAGAATATTCAGGTACGAAGTATAATATCGAATGTTTTGGGTGATTTGATCATACAAGGTATTGGGAATATTTCTATTGTCTGTCGCATATCATACTTTCAATTTGGTGTATAACACATACATTGTATTGGGAGAATATTCAGGTACGAAGTATAATATCGAATGTTTTGGGTGATTTGATCATACAAGGTATTGGGAATATTTCTATTGTCTGTCGCATATCATACTTTCAATCTGGTGTATAACACATACATTGTATTGGGAGAATATTCAGGTGCGAAGTATAATATCGAATGTTTTGGGTGATTTGATCATACAAGGTATTGGGAATATTTCTATTGTCTGTCGCATATCATACTTTCAATTTGGTGTATAACACATACATTGTATTGGGAGAATATTCAGGTGCGAAGTATAATATCGAATGTTTTGGGTGATTTGATCATACAAGGTATTGGGAATATTTCTATTGTCTGTCGCATATCATACTTTCAATTTGGTGTATAACACATACATTGTATTGGGAGAATATTCAGGTGCGAAGTATAATATCGAATGTTTTGGGTGATTTGATCATACAAGGTATTGGGAATATTTCTATTGTCTGTCGCATATCATACTTTCAATTTGGTGTATAACACATACATTGTATTGGGAGAATATTCAGGTACGAAGTATAATATCGAATGTTTTGGGTGATTTGATCATACAAGGTATTGGGAATATTTCTATTGTCTGTCGCATATCATACTTTCAATTTGGTGTATAACACATACATTGTATTGGGAGAATATTCAGGTGCGAAGTATAATATCGAATGTTTTGGGTGATTTGATCATACAAGGTATTGGGAATATTTCTATTGTCTGTCGCATATCATACTTTCAATTTGGTGTATAACACATACATTGTATTGGGAGAATATTCAGGTACGAAGTATAATATCGAATGTTTTGGGTGATTTGATCATACAAGGTATTGGGAATATTTCTATTGTCTGTCGCATATCATACTTTCAATTGGTGTATAACACATACATTGTATTGGGAGAATATTCAGGTGCGAAGTATAATATCGAATGTTTTGGGTGATTTGATCATACAAGGTATTGGGAATATTTCTATTGTCTGTCGCATATCATACTTTCAATTTGGTGTATAACACATACATTGTATTGGGAGAATATTCAGGTGCGAAGTATAATATCGAATGTTTTGGGTGATTTGATCATACAAGGTATTGGGAATATTTCTATTGTCTGTCGCATATCATACTTTCAATTTGGTGTTCACCGCATACACTGTACTAGGAAAATTATTATTTCAATAGAATAGTCACCAAGTGATTTCAGGTATAAACATCATACATTGTATTAGGATTTTACCCCCTGTGTACCTGTGAAACCGCGTTGCCCAGTACTTTCTGGGAAATATCCTATAAATTTTTTAACAGTGATTAATTGTGTGTTAGCCCACCACTGCATTCAGCCCTTCAATCATTGTTGCAGGTAGGAATGTCACAGCATTGTGTGCATCAATCTACGGGCATTGATGGAGAAGTTTCCGGATATATTTCAAGAACAGATGTTCGAATCAGATCTTGATCATATCCTCACTGATCGATCCAGAATAGCGTGCACCACACACTCTGGTGCGTTCCAGAGGACATTTCTCTTCATGTCACGGACAATGAAGTACGATTCAATACGATGTCCTGATCAATAACAATAATTTTAATTCAATATTTTCATCAATTTGATTACATCCTTGTTGAATCCAATAAACAGGCCATGTCACGAAAAAATTGTTTTCGTTGTCTCCTTGACCAATGTTCTCAATGAAATATCGTTTTTCCTTTATTCTTCGTGGCAGAACAATCTCCTTGTGGTGTTCCGTCCGAACGATCCTAACCTTGAGGAACGATGATTCGTATCAGGTTTCGATGTCACTGAAATGAAGGATTACTTAAGAAAGCTCAGTCGAACATCTCAGGGAATAGTTGTTGAACGAACTTTAGCGAGGATCTAATTTAACTCACTGGGAACAATTGGTGTTCATTTTTTTCTCGTTTTTTTTTCTTCTGTTTTTTTGTAGGTTCTTCACAGGTCAAACGGCTACAGCTATCAACTTCAAACTTTTTTTTCAATACGGTTCCTCATCTAACTTAGATGTGTATAGTTTTGTGGCATTATCGGGGCGCAACCTTTTTTTTAATGAATTTTAGTAATTTCAAAAATACCCATTGGAATAACATAACGGAAAAAAATAAAATATTTTCATTTTCCTAAAAAAATGAAATTTTGCGTGAAGTTGAATTATGTTCTGAATTCTGATACACATTTCTAGAAAGTTTCAGCTCGTTTGGGTCTGCCATTTCGGAGAAAAAACATAAAATGTGCTAAATTGGTACCACTCGAAGCAGTTTTCACCCATTTTTACTCATACTATTACTATTCGCTCGTCTAACAACGCATATAGGCTATGGCGTTTTCCTAGTAGAGCACCGTGAAACATCTCAGGGAAAAGTTGTCAATACAAGTTCCCATCCAACTTGCAGACAATGACACGTCAATATTTGTTGTTAATTAAATTGTCAGAAAGTTCCCACTGTTGTCTTGAAGCGAGTGGGACGAATATTTCTCCAGAAAGTTAGTTTGAAAGTTTTCCGCTTCTTGCCGCCTCATTAAACTTTCAACCGAAGATTGTTCAAATATTGACTAGTAAATTATCGCTGCTCACAGTTGATTACGAGCCCACGTCTTGCATTATTCCATAGTTGGTAATAACCGATCAAAAGTTGTCTAATTGTGAGCGAGTGTTTGTGTGGCGCGTATAAAGGCCAACAAGGGGTCAGGTGGAGCGCAGATGAAGTGGGGCGATCCTAGTCTGCACGGCGTCTGGGTGCCGAGTGTGTTATTGTCGAGTGAGTGCACTGTTCGGGCCTCGACCAACACACCTCCACCTCTTACCGCGCGGAATAAGGTGAGAGGATTGATTATAGAAGAAGAATAACAACTGTATTGTCAGCTGTTCACTTATTAGTGATTGACCACTGGGATCCAGCTTGATTATCTATTTGAAAATATAATTCAATTACAAAAATTACTTCTTATTGAAAATTATTAACTTATAACTTGTTATGGAAGTCAATGATAGAAAAAGAACGTTATTGAAAATGAAAATAATAATAATAAGTTCGAAGATTAAATAGTTGGAATAAAATATGTTTTGTGATGTTTATCACGGAATATAGATGGTTGTGGAGAATGAAGGATGGGTCTTTCAAAATTGACGTTGCTATGTGATCTCAATTGATGGTTGAAATGGCATGTTTTCAAAAAGATAGTAGATAAAATATGGAATTAAACCTCGATTGTATCTAAGTAAACGCTTTTTCCATGTCTGCTTATTGAGTGTTCAAAAGCCAGTGAGTCTGATTTCTGGAAGTGTACAAACTTTGGTCGAGATGTTGATTTTTAGAACGAAACGTGGTTTCAAGAATACAATTCGGTGAATTTTCCCTCACGGAAACATTCGCATTCATTGCATTGTTATTCACGAAACAAGTTCAGCGAAACTCATAGATAAAAGACTTCCATTTTGAAATATGTTACAAGTGATACTAGACCTGTTTGTTTGTCCTGCACTACCTGAACTGGTTCTTCAGTTCTTGCACTTTCGTGTTTGTTTGTAACCGTGGTGCTGCACCAAAGTCACACTTTCTTGTTTGTTTGTCCTGCACTACCTGAACTGGTTCTTCAGTTCTTGTACTTTCGTGTTTGTTTGTAACCGTGGTGCTGCACCAAAGTCACACTTTCTTGTTTGTTTGTCCTGCACCACCTGAACTGGTTCTTCAGTTCTTGCACTTTCGTGTTTGTTTGTAACCGTGGTGCTGCACCAAAGTCACACTTTCTTGTTTGTTTGTCCTGCACCACCTGAACTGGTTCTTCAATTCTTGCACTTTCGTGTTTGTTTGTAACCGTGGTGCTGCACCAAAGCCACACTTTCTTGTTTGTTTGTCCCGGTTCACTTGCACTAGTTCAGATAGTTCTACACCAGCTGGTGTGCTTAGTTCAGTGCAAGATGGCAGGCACCAAAATCAAGTTGTAGGCGGACGCTTTGCTGGCTTACTAGTTGTTGACGCCTAAATTCGTGTTGATGAGAATGAAAAAATGTATTTATGATCAAATAAGCTGGGTTGTGATTATCAAATATTTACTATTCATTAATCACATTCCATGATATTTAATATCTCTTTCTCCATCAACGGCTCTGCTTCCATTTCAAAATTCAAGTCTAGGAACCGGAAAATCGTCAATTTCGTGTTTGTTTGTGCGTCATCATTTCGGTATCATTTCCTGCACAAAACCCGTAATATGACGTACTTCCTTTTTACACCAGCTACACTTTAGTTCAGGTTGTTGCATGACAAGCAAACAGACCTGAACTGTTGCTTGTTCGCGATACGACATTACCTCCCCTCTTCTCGCCGCGAGACTTCAGGGAGAGTTTCTTCGGCAACTCGATAATATTCCATCCACTCATATCATTGTTTCATGTTGAATTGTGAAGAGATGAATTCCAGGGGTGTGCAAACTCTTGTTACAAGAATTTAGCGAGAATTCTATTTGACATACTGAAAAAAAAAATGGTGTTCGTTTTTATAGCATTATTTTTTTTTGTTTTCTTGTCGGTTCTCCACAGGTCAAACGGCTACAGCTATCAACTTAAAACTGTTTTTCAATATGGTTCCATTCCTCATCTAACTTAGTTCTGTATAGTTTTGTGGCATTATCGGGTGGTAACTTTTTTTATATGAATTTAAGAAATTTCAAAAATACTTATTAGAATAACACAGCGGAAAAAAATATATTTCTATTTTCCCAAAAAATGAAATTTTGCGTATAGTTGAATTACATTTTGATACACATTTCTGGGAACTTTCAGCTTGATAAGGTCAGCTATTTTGAAGAAAAAACATAAAATGTGCTAAATTGGTACGACTCGAAGCAGTTTTTACCCATTTTCACCCATATTATTACCATCCGCTCGTCTAACAACGCATTTATGGCGTTTTCCTAGTTAGATATTGTCACAGTACTCAGTTATCTCCTGTGACAGTATAATGAATTGAATGCTATCATAATGAGGTAGTTGGTCCCCTGGTCATCTGGCAACACGGACCCATACACTTACGCCACTGTATTATAGAGGACAGTACAAGTAACTAGACAAGAAAATGAATTGAATTATGATCTAATCGTTCAAGTACATCCAGTACCTAATATCATTACTGTTTCGCTTAAAATGTTCACACTTTGTTTTTGTTCTTCATAACGCTGGAGTCTTCTCGTAATGTCATTCTTGTCGGAAATAGGAGCGGAGAGAAAAAGTAGAAACATAAATCAATTAGCAGTTCTCATCATCCATGACCTCCGACCTTAATGAGAACCGATTTATAACGGAAATTGTAATCATGGAGGATGATATGTTATTAATTAATATCTCGTTTACCGCACGAGTGTGTATAGCTTGTGGTTCGTACCGCGGGGCTTTGATCGAGTCACGTGACGACACGTGATGAAGTGTTGGAGTGCCATACTAGCGGTGACACTAGCCCGTCATTCTAGCGCGTGACACTAGCGCGTGACACTAGCGCGTCATTCTAGCGCGTGACACTAGCGCGTGACATCAGCCCGTCATTCTAGCGCGTGACACTAGCGCGTGACACTGGCGCGTGACACTAGCGCGTGACACTGGCGCGTGACACTAGCGCGTCATTCTAGCGCGTCATTCTAGCGCGTGACACTAGCGCGTGACACTAGCGCGTAACACTAGCGCGTCATTCTGGCGCGTGACACTAGCGCGTGACATCAGCCCGTCATTCTAGCGCGTGACACTAGCGCGTGACACTAGCGCGTGACACTAGCGCGTGACACTAGCGCGTGACACTAGCGCGTAACAGTAGCGCGTCATTCTAGCGCGTGACACTAGCGCGTGACATCAGCCCGTCATTCTAGCGCGTGACACTAGCGCGTGACATCAGCCCGTCATTCCAGCGCGTGACACTAGCGCGTGACACTAGCGCGTAGCAGTAGCGCGTCATTCTAGCACGTGACACTAGCGCGTGACACTAGCGCGTGACACTAGCGCGTGACACTGGCGCGTGACACTGGCGCGTGACACTGGCGCGTGACACTAGCGCGTGACACTAGCGCGTGACACTGGCGCGTGACACTAGCCCGTGACACTAGCGCGTGACACTAGCGCGTGACACTGGCGCGTGACACTAGCACGTGACACTGGCGCGTGACACTAGCGCGTGACACTAGCACGTGACACTAGCGCGTCATTCTAGCGCGTGACACTAGCGCGTGACATCAGCCCGTCATTCTAGCGCGTGACACTAGCGCGTGACACTAGCGCGTGACACTAGCGCGTGACACTGACGCGTGACACTAGCGCGTGACACTAGCGCGTAACAGTAGCGCGTCATTCTAGCGCGTGACACTAGCGCGTGACATCAGCCCGTCATTCTAGCGCGTGACACTAGCGCGTGACATCAGCCCGTCATTCCAGCGCGTGACACTAGCGCGTGACACTAGCGCGTAGCAGTAGCGCGTCATTCTAGCGCGTGACACTAGCGCGTGACACTAGCGCGTGACACTAGCGCGTGACACTAGCCCGTGACACTAGCGCGTGACACTAGCGCGTGACACTAGCGCGTGACACTAGCGCGTGACATCAGCCCGTCATTCCAGCGCGTGACACTAGCGCGTGACACTAGCGCGTAGCAGTAGCGCGTCATTCTAGCGCGTGACACTAGCGCGTGACACTAGCGCGTGACACTAGCGCGTGACACTAGCGCGTGACACTAGCGCGTGACACTAGCGCGTGACACTAGCCCGTCATTCTAGCGCGTGACACTAGCGCGTGACACTAGCGCGTGACACTAGCGCGTGACACTAGCCCGTCATTCTAGCGCGTGACACTAGCGCGTGACACTAGCGCGTGACACTAGCGCGTGACACTAGCCCGTCAATCTAGCGCGTGACACTAGCGACTGAATAATATCGACGACCAAAAGATCGCGGCAACGATACCGCAAGAGACAGAACCTCGCGGGTACATGATAAGGCATTGTCGAAATGGTCCGGACGAAAATATCGCACCAATCATTATGATCGCGGCGATCATGATGATTGGTGCGATCATTTGGTCGCCGCGATCTTCTTTCCTCTACGGTATTTTTTCCCGCGCTCAAATAGCTCGCGATATTTTTGTCTTAGCGACCACATGTTTGCGCAATCATTTTACCGCACTCGTATTGTTGCCGCGATCTTTCTGCCAGCTACCAGTCGCCACTGTAACCTCCGAGCATCATTCCAACACCTCATCAATCATTGACCCGACGCCAATAGATCTTGCTCACATTACAGTGCGTCGCCGAGCCCAGTGGAGGAGGAGGAATGAAGCGACGTCCAGGGTTCACAAGGAGGAGATTGTTCTACATGACCAATAGGAGACGAGTGGAGGCTTTGCGACCAATCAGAGGAGCTCTGAGCGATTACCTGCACAACACCACCGTGCACGGACTCCGGTACTTGGCTGAGTCGAACAGACATCCGGCCGAGAGGCTCCTGTGGGGTGAGTCAGACTTGTAGAGGCTCCTGTGAGGTGAGTCAGACTTGTAGAGGCTCCTGTGGGGTGAGTCAGACTTGTAGAGGCTCCTGTGGTGTGAGTCAGACTTGTAGAGGCTCCTGTGGGGTAAGTCAGACTTGTAGAGGCTCCTGTGGGGTAAGTCAGACTTGTAGAGGCTCCTGTGTGGTAAGTCAGACTTGTAAAGGCTCCTGTGGGGTGAGTCAGACTTGTAGAGGCTTCTGTGGGGTAAGTCAGACTTGTAGAGGCTCCTGTGGGGTGAGTCAGACTTGTAGAGGCTCCTGTGGTGTGAGTCAGACTTGTAGAGGCTCCTGTGGGGTAAGTCAGACTTGTAGAGGCTCCTGTGGGGTAAGTCAGACTTGTAGAGGCTCCTGTAGGGTAAGTCAGACTTGTAGAGGCTCCTGTGGGATGAGTCGGACTTGTAGAGGCTCCTGTGGGGTATGTCAGACTTGTAGAGGCTCCTGTGGGGTAAGTCAGACTTGTAGAGGCTCCTGTGGGGTAAGTCAGACTTGTAGAGGCTTCTGTGGGTTAAGTCGGACTTGTAGAGGCTCCTGTGGGGTAAGTCAGACTTGTAGAGGCTCCTGTGGTGTGAGTCAGACTTGTAGAGGTACATGTGGGGTAAGTTAGACTTGTAGAGGCTCCTGTGGGGTAAGTCGGACTTGTAGAGGCTCCTGTGGGGTACGTCAGACTTGTAGAGGCTCCCGTGGTGTGAGTCAGACTCGTAGAGGCCCATGTGGGGTAAGTCAGATTTGTGAAGGCTCCTGTGGGGTAAGTCGGACTCGTAGAGGCTCCTGTGGGGTAAGTCAGACTTGAAGAGGCTCCTGTGGTGTGAGTCAGACTTGTAGAGGCTCATGTGGGGTAAGTCAGACTTGTGGAGGCTCCTGTGGGGTAAGTCAGACTTGTAGAGGCCCATGTGGGGTAAGTCAGACTTGTAGAGGCTCCTGTGGGGTAAGTCAGACTTGTAGAGGCCCATGTGGGGTAAGTCAGACTTGTAGAGGCTCCTGTGGGGTGAGTCAGACTTGTAGAGGCTATTGTGGGGTAAGTCAGACTTGTAGAGGCTCATGTGGGGTAAGTCAGACTTGTGGAGGCTCCTGTGGGGTGAGTCAGTTTTGTAGAGGCCCATGTGGGGTAAGTCAGACTTGTAGAGGCTCCTGTGGGGTTAGTCAGACTTGTAGAGGCTCCCGTGGGGTAAGTCAGACTTGTAGAGGCTCCTGTGGGGTAGGTCAGACTTGTAGAGGCTCCTGTGGGGTGAGTTAGACTTGTTTAGGCTCCTGTGGGTTAGCCAGACTTGTAGAGGCTCATGTGGGGTAAGTCGGTTTTGTAGAGGCTTATGTGGGGTAAGTCGGACTCGTAGAGGCTCATGTGGGGTAAGTCGGACCTGTAGAGGCTCATGTGGGGTAAGTCGGACTTGTAGAGGCTCATGTGGGGTATGTCAGACTTGTAAAGGCTCCTGTGGGGTAATTCGGACTTGTAGAGGCTCATGTGGAGTAAGTCGGACTCGTAGAGGCTCATGTGGGGTACTTCGGACTTGTAGAGGCTCATGTGGGGTAAGTCAGACTTGTAGAGGCTCATGTGGGGTAAGTCAGACTTGTAGAGGCTCATGTGGGGTAAGTCAGACTTTTAGAGGCTCATGTGGGGTAAGTCGGACTTGTAGAGGCTCCTGTGGGGTAAGTCAGACTTGTAGAGGCTCATGTTGGGTAAGTCGGACTTGTAGAGGCTCATGTGGGGTGAGTCAGACTTGTAGAGGCTCATGTGGGGTAAGTCGGACTTGTAGAGGCTCATGTGGGGTAAGTCAGACTTTTAGAGGCTCCTGTGGGGTGAGTCAGACTTGTAGAGGCTCCTGTGGGGTAAGTCAGACTTGTAGAGGCTCCTGTGGGGTAAGTCAGACTTGTAGAGGCTCCTGTGGGGTAAGTCAGACTTGTAGAGGCTCCTGTGGGGTGAGTCAGACTTGTAGAGGCTCATGTGGGGTAAGTCAGACTTGTAGAGGCTCATGTGGGGTAAGTCAGACTTGTAGAGGCTCATGTGGGGTAAGTCAGACTTGTAGAGGCTCATGTGGGGTAAGTCAGACTTGTAGAGGCTCATGTGGGGTAAGTCAGACTTGTAGAGGCTCATGTGGGGTAAGTCAGACTTGTAGAGGCTCATGTGGGGTAAGTCAGACTTGTAGAGGCTCCTGTGGGGTAAGTCAGACTTGTAGAGGCTCCTGTGGGGTAAGTCAGACTTGTAGAGGCTCATGTGGGGTAAGTCAGACTTGTAAAGGCTCATGTGGGGTAAGTCAGACTTGTAGAGGCTCCTGTGGGGTGAGTCAGACTTGTAGAGGCTCCTGTGGGGTGAGTCAGACTTGTAGAGGCTCATGTGGGGTAAGTCAGACTTGTAGAGGCTCCTGTGGGGTAAGTCAGACTTGTAGAGGCTCATGTGGGGTAAGTCAGACTTGTAGAGGCTCATGTGGGGTAAGTCAGACTTGTAGAGGCTCATGTGGGGTAAGTCAGACTTGTAGAGGCTCATGTGGGGTAAGTCAGACTTGTAGAGGTAATTCCCAATCGTTAACCGAACCGAGCTCAGGGCTTTGGTAATCATGGGATATACAGAGTCGTATCAACACTCTTCCTCCCCCCCCCTTTCCCCCCCCCCCCACACACATCAAGAATAGTAATAATTCAGAATAGCACAATAACTCTCAATAACTATCATTGTTAGGGTCATCAAGGTCAGGTCAGTACCGACTCGGACCTGATCTAACGTAAGACAACCCAAGTGCCTGGGTTGGGCTATCATGGTCAGGGTGATTGGAGTAATGAATACAAGATGGCGCAGTGAAACATTCCAGTTCCGGCTTATTACTGGTGAATAATACGAACTCTGAAATAGGGTTATTTGATTGAGGGTAACACGTTGGGCCTATCTTTTTCTCGATACTCCTTCACTAGTGTCAGACCCCACCAACTGCTAGGTTATACAGGGTCACGAATCAGCGGTTGATAATGAAACTATGAAGTGATGGTAAGTGAAAAGACGATAAAAAACATACCTCATGAGGGACTCGAACCCACGCCCAACGGTGTCCTCAGTTCCCACCTCTAGCGATAGTTGACTTTGCCACGGGGGCGGCTATACGCTGTCATCAGGCAACAATGCAACGTCTTCACTTGTTTCATCCTTGACTTGTCTCAAGTCTTACTCGAGAAATACTTTCATAAAAATTAAATTGAAAAATAATTTATCCTAATCCTCGTCTCGGCAGCCTCTCAAGGAAAATTACACGCTATTTCATACAGATTATATCATTCCATTCTCTGGCTTTTCTCCTTGAAGATAAAGCGAACAAAGCTTACATCTTTCCTGCATGCAATTTAGCATATTGTTTTCTTTCACTAAATCGCAAAACTAAACGCTTTCTAATCATCTTTATCGTCTCTTCGTATTCTTTCTTTGTAATTAAATTCCTGGCCGAGCCAGCCTGCCCACGTGCGTGAATTGGCGCACTTTCCTGGGTGACGTATGAGCATGACGTTTGCCCCGCCCCCCCCCCCCTCCTTCACATCACAGCGCAGGCGCTTACTGCCTGCTAACGGCTGAGATCGCTGAAGGGCTGAGATACATTATAAAACGATGGAGTTTAGAAAAATCACTTTGAAGAGCCCTCACCCCCCACTCCCATTGAGACTTGTGAATTTTCGAATTTGAGATATTTTGCCCTCCCTTAAATTTCTTCCTGCCGACGCCCATGTATGTGACTGACTCGAAATTTACTGACTCGAAAATATAAATGTTGGAATCTACACTAGGAAAACGCCATATATGCGTTGATAGCCGAGCGAATAGTAATAGTATGGGTTTAAATGGGTAAAAACTGCTTCGAGTGGTACCAATTTGGCACATTTTATATTTTTTCTTCAAAATGGCTGACCCGATCGAGCTGAAATTTTTCAGAAATGTGTATCAAAATGTAATTCAACTTCACGCAAAATTTCATTCATTTTGAATATTTCCTTTTTCTTCCGACATGTTATTCTAATGGGTATTTTTTAAATTTCTAAAATTCATAAAAAAAAGTTACCCTCCGATAATGCCACAAAACTATAAAGATCTAAGTTAGATGAGGAACCATATTTTGAAAAAGTTTGAAGTTGATAGCTTTAGCCGTTTGACCTGTGGAGAACCGACAAAAAAACTTGAAAAAAAATTGAAAAAAAAATGGAAACGAACACCATTTTTTTTCAGTGTGTCAAATTGAATCCTCGCTAAAGCTCGTCTAATTATTTCTAGGGGTGGTGTGCCTGCTAGCTCTGTGGGGTTGCTACAAGATGGCCGCCGTGCTCTGGAGGGAGTACGAGACGTCGGCGACCATCACCATCGTCGAGAGCACGTTCCTCCCCGTGGCCAACATCCCCTTCCCGGCCGTCACCCTCTGCAACGCCAACCGCGTGCACTGGCCGCGAGCACTACACTACAGGGACAAGCTGAGTACATACACATACTCATGGACATTTTCATGACAAGTTTTTTCGTTGAAAATTTTCATGAAAATTTTCATGAATATTTCCAAGAGCTTGAAAATTTTCAAATTTATTCTCAAGTCGATTGTTTTTGGTTCGCGTGTTGTTACAGAAGAAGTTGGCGTTTGAATTCACTCTTTAGCGCGCACGCAAGATTGATTGAAATACATATTTATTTATTCACACACAAATAAAGAATGAACTGCTTCCTTTGAATCTCTGAATAAGAATGAATCTCAGACTCTCTGAATCCACAACAGTTGTCAAGGGCGGCAACAATCACAAGGTCCAACAGGTCTAACAGGACAACATCCATCACGGCCCCTGGAACTCTTTGGATGTCTCTCCAGGGTCCGTAGATGATTCGCCGCAACTCTTTGCCATGATTTGCTGAGCCACCACATGCATTTGCAGTTTGCATTTGAATACAATTGTCAAGGATAGGGAAAATAAATTGAATGTATGTTGGGCCAGTAAGTCTTTTGTAATGTCCCATTTGAAAAGTAAATGAGGAAAGATGCTGGAAATGTTCACTGAAAATTTTTATCACTTACATTTACATTGAAATTTCAAATGATTTTGCATTGAAAATTTTCATTCAATTGAATGAAACCCAACGATTTTTTGAAAAAATCTTTGAAAAAAAATCATTAGAATGAATTTGGTAAAATCATTGTGGGGGTATTCCATTGGCATCGTAGAAAATTTTCAATGAATTAAACATTCATTGAATATTTTCATTTAAAATTTCAATAAATTTGAATTGAAAATTTACAATGAATTGAAAATGTTCAACGTTCTATCACTACATATACACCATGCACCCGCCGCAGGGGGACGTCCATACATGACGTCACAGCTTAGGGTGGGGGGAGGGGGTGGTCAAGATTCGAGACAAGATGTTACAAGGGAGGGGTTACAAGGCAACTATGTGGTGTATCATTTTTCTTCCCATATATTTGGTCAAAGTTCATGTGTCAAAGTTCATTGCATTTAATTTAAAGTAATAATAAAATGGGGTGGTAAGATCGCCCTTGTGGTGCCCCGTCCAAATGATCCTACTCTCGTCCTTAGCCTTAATTGGGAAACAATGATTTTGTATCAAGTTTCGATGTTATTAAGAGAAAAAAAAAATGAGTCATTCTTATAGATTCTCATATGTGTGCCTACCCTAATTTTTTTCCATCACCCATGTATAATTGCTTGACACGCATGATTTCAATAAAAGCAAACATAAAGGAATTAATATTCTTATTGTATTGGCTCTACTTTATTGTTCCTTTATGCAGCCTCTTCATTTCAATTTTTTGTAGAAGGGGGGTATGAAAATTTGTGGCGTATTTAAAGGGGGGAGGTGATAGGTTTTGTGACCAACTATGACATTGGAGGGAGGGAAGGGGGTTGAAAGTGGTCTAAGAAAGTGTGACCTAGAAGCTACTGTCTATAGGTGTTGGTTTGTGTGTATGGACGCTACGGTTGGATACGCAATAGTACGGGTAATAGTTGGGTTGGGTCAACTAGCGCGTTTCCTTCATCTGCTCAGATTCAGCTGACGGTTAATACTGCTTTCTCATATCCTTGGACCTGATTTAGTTAGTAGTGTGCCTAGTAGTTTACAAGTTTCTTCATTCATTCAATGTATATGACGTAGTTATTTCTAGACCCACTAAGCCACTGATGTGGTTTGTCTGTAGGTGTATCTTCATGAATAATTCCCCTTTTCATTTTCCAGTAGTAGTAGTAGTAGTAGTAGTAGTAGTAGTAGTAGTAGTAGTAGTAGTAGTAGTAGTAGTATTAGTAGTGTTCATTCCTCTAACCCTCTGTCGAGGAAATCGGTAAACGTATGGATATAAGATCAAATGCTTGAGTGTGGCAGTACTAGCATTCATAAGTTATCCGTAAATTAGTAACTAATTACGGTACATCAAACAAGTAATACGAGAAATAATGGCACATTAAAAAAACTGTACAAATATAGATAACTAACCGGCACATGCAGCGCAGTGGTTAACGCGCTCGCTTCATGTGTTCCGGGAGGCGAGGTTCGATCCCCGCCGCCGACCATCTTTACAGAGGTTTTTCATGGTTGCCCTCTGTAGTTGCTACACTATTGTTCCCCGGCTCGGTGATAGGAGCATTAAGGTAATAATTACGCTAGATTAATATAACAGAATCAAAGGGTTTTCACTTTGTTTATTGAAATGGTAAAATACAACATACAATATTGGGGAGCTGGTTCAAGACAAAACAGGACCAGTCTCTACCGTGTCCGAAGACTAGCTAATTAACTCTCCCGGCCCCACATTGCCAAATGTGTGGCCTGAGGGAGCGACTCACTTCAAAGAAGTCGCAGCCCCTAAGGATACCACCGTAAGGGTAGTACCCCCGTCTTACCAAGCAGCTCACTTGACATTCCAAGTGAGGCAGCTGTATGATTCCTTACATAGTCTAGGCCAATTCCGGGATGGTTCCTATACAATAAGTCGGCCATGACCGCTTCCTTCCCACTACCCAAGAACCTTCATCTCATCGTCCCATCATCTCATTGATCATCCATCCGACGCCAATAGATCTCAGTTATCATAACAGTGCGTCGTTAAACCCAATATATAAAAATAAAACATATAGATAATAGACTTGGTCCATCTATCTCCAAGTGCATCAGCCGAGTGTTGTTATCTGTGAGGCCGAGCGGAGCAGCCTGACAGGTGATCGTGACGTCACGTATAATGAGGCACGGTTACGGTCAGCGTTTAATTCTGTGCGGGGAGCTGATAATCACTTCTCGCCCACGGGCTCCTCTATTAGTGCACCTGAGGCTCTGCTTCGAACACTAGAGTCATGCTGGGCGTGGGCTCGAATATCGCATGGAATACTTTCATATAGATGTGCACATATATTATATATATATATATATATATATATATATATATATATATATATATATATATATATATATATATATATATGGGCCTACCCACCGACCGAGACTCGAAGCCGCGACCTTCTGATTGCCGGTCAGGAGCAACTGAGCTACCGTCTTGACCCAGATGCATTGAGGGTTGCGTTGTTCGCCGTCTCGATATGGTGTCTCATCTTCCTATCCCTCCCATGTTCGTTAGAAGAACCGATCGTGCGTAGTGATAGTGATAAGAGGAACTAACTTTGTTTACAAATACAAACAAAATGACGTTTTCGTTTGCTCAGTTGTCTGAAACAGTTTCTTATACGAAGTAAAACGAAGATAGAGAGGTTGAATTGTGCATTATTTTAATTGTGAAGTAATTCGTAATAATAATTCATGATAACGCAAGCTATATTGCAAGTAACTTACATCTGGACGATTTGTTGATGTAATCGAATTCGTGTGCGTAATCCACATGCCACAAACAAATGAGTATTCACATTTCATTCAATTGCATTACCAGTTACTATCCCTTTTCATAAGCCTAGCGCAGTTGTTTACTTCCACCGCATCTTGGATGGTATACTGTACTGCAGCTTAGATGCGAACATTTGAGGTATATAGAAGGCATGACATCGAGTTGCTACAGAGCAACACTAGGTGGAGGTGCAATAGATTCAACATTAGAGACTTGGAAAGATCCATCGAGGACAAATTAATTAACAGGTTCATTAAGGACAAAACCACCAACAAATTTCGAAACAAGCAAAAGTCAATCTTAAGACACAATCCTTAAGACTAACAATCAGTAGTGAGCAGAAGCCTGAAACAGCTGATAAGCTGAATATAAGAGCGCATTAAATGCCTCAGACAAATAGATACAGGCGAGCTCACGCCATTCGGTTCCACGCAGCCTGCTGACCAACACGGATCCCTGAAGATGACAAGTGACAACGGATCTTTTCGGATCCAACAACTGTATCCCAAAGAGCAAACGTGGTTGTCCCAAGAAAAAAGTTCAACATACATAATATATATATGTAGGCCTATATATGGGATATTTAGGCCATGTCATAAGAGATACGTTTCGACCGGGAATCGAACCCGGGCCTTCAGATTGTCGGGTTCAATTCTCGGTCGAGACGTATCTTTTATGACATGGCTAAAATATCCCACATATCTCGATATTGGATCCAAGAACCAGAAACCAAGAAGTAACCAAAAAGTTTAATGATCACATATATAAATACCAGCTGACTCGGCAAACGTTGTTCTGCCATCGAAGTGTTTTGTAGTGAATGTTGGTTGTTAATGTGAAAATAAGGTGATGGCGGATTATGCGCTATCTAGCGTGTAGCGCCGCAAATGTGTTGCCGAGTGTGGCGGACCTTGAGTACGCCGTCAATGTCATTGAACAACGCCATTACTGGAGTTGTCCTTGAAGTGTCAATTTGTTGGATATTGCTCATAGGAGAAAGCTTGTCGGAAGATCTCGTATACTTCACGGCCTTCTACCAGCCCTATCGAATGTGCGTGAGGAATTTCACGACACTCGGTCGAGCCGTTTCAGAGGAGTTCATCCTCTAACATGAGACACGAGCGTGTGTGTGTAACAGCGTGAGTGTGTGTGTGTGGCAGGTACCTGCGCGCGCTGACGGAGGAGCAGGCGGCAGCCTACTTCACGCTGATCGGAGTGCTGGCCAGGATGGGGTTCGCTGACTACGACCTGATCTCGCCCGCCTTCAACAACAACACGGACGTGCTGCGCGCGCTGCCGCCAATCAACATCAGCCACGTCATGACCGAGGTGACGTCACAACCGAGCGCGCAAGCATTTAGGATAGTCAACATTTGAAATGAGAATAAAATCTGAAAATTTCAATAAATTTTTGGAAAAACTATCTGAAAATACGTTAACAGTCCATGGGATTCGACTTGGGGCCCGTTTTGAGATCTAGTGTGATTACGATAATAGTGATTATTGTATTACCGGTACAAGTATTGGTACACATTATGATGCTTTATTAACACATTTGTTATTGTAATGGGCTTGTATATGGCTAGGAGTGTGTGGTAAGTTATTACTAAAATACGCCGGTGATCAGTGCTATCGTAGTAGATTGGTTTTAGCCGTGTAAGATTGGAGTTTCGTACCGGTAATCAGATTAACTACGGTTAGTTATGTACGGTGATCAAGTCCCGGTGAGATCGTGATCGTTAACGGTAAATTATTATTCGTATTCGGTATCAGACATCGAACCAGATTAGTATACCGTTTAATGATATCTCCCGGGATTGAGTAATCACCCGTGATCAAAGTTGATTACCAGTCAAGTGTAGCTCGAATTGGGTGTCTACCGTAAAATAATGGGTCGTATTATCAGTGCTATCGTACCGGTAGCGTAGCAATGTTGCCGTAGTGTGCTGGATGAGTAACCGGTAGTTTTATTGATCGAACGTTAGATTCTGAGTTATCGCTGGTTAGTGTTGGATTGTGATACGGAGTCGAGTCGTTCTCACGGTTAACAGCTATCGAGCGTAGATTGTCACGACCGGTAGCGATTCAGTGCGATATCTACCAGTAGACAGAGTGTTGTACGGTAGAGTCAGTGCTTGTCCGGTGCATGTACATCGCGCGTAGAGGAGTCGTGCGGCTAGATCCATACATCCGACCGTGATTCGTGAGTATCGCCAGATTTGGATATCGACCGTGATCTGTATCCGTACCACGATCATGCGTCGACCGTTGATTCATAGCATCGTACCGGTGATCAGTACTACGTACGTAGCATTTAGTTACGTAACCGTTGAGATGAGTTATCGACGAAATTTCGTACGAGAAAAAACGTACTGGAAAGTATCGTTAGAATCAGTGCATATTCGATCCGTTTAGAATCAGTATCGTGATCGTTATATCATGCTATCGATACCGTTAGATTAAAGTTATCGCACGTTAGATCAGTGCTATAACCATATTGATTATCGCCGGTAATCATGCGATCGTACGGTAGATTTAGTTATCGAAAACCGTAGTCGGAGTTATGTACGTGAAAGCAGTGCTATCGTACCGGTATACAGTGCTATCTACCGGTAGTTGGAGTTATCGTACCGTTGGGAAACAGAGTTATCGTACCGTTAGCTCAGTCTATCGTACGTGATTTGAGTTATTCGTACCGTAATTGAGTTATCGTATCTGGATCTGCTACGTACCGGTAATCATGCTATCGTACCGTAGATCCGTGACTATCGTCCCACAGCTACTCGGTAGATTGAGTTATCGTACCGGTAAGATGTTCGAGTTATCGTAACCGGTAGATTGGCTATCGACCGGTAGATCATGCTTTCGTAACCGTAGATATGGTACGACCGAGATGGGAGCTATCGTCCGGAGATCAAGTATCTACCGGAGTCAGTGCTCATGTACCTGTTAATGAGTATCGTCCGTAGATCAAGCTACGTACCGGTCGGATCAGTTATCGTACCGTAATTAGTATCGTACCGTATGGCATCGAGTGATCAGTGCTATCGTACCGGTAGATCAGTCTATCGTACCGGTAGATCAGTGCTATAGTACCGGTAGATTGAGCTATCGTACCGTAGATTGAGTATCGTACCGGTAGATCAGAGCTATCGTACCGGTAGATCAGTGCTATCGTACCGGTAGATTTGAGTTATCGTACCGGTAGATTGGAGTTATCGTACCGGTAGATCAGAGCTATCGTACCGGTAGATCAGTGCTATCGTACCGGTAGATTGGAGCTATCGTACCGGTAGATCAGAGTTATCGTACCGGTAGATCAGTGCTATCGTACCGGTAGATTGGAGCTATCGTACCGGTAGATCAGAGCTATCGTACCGGTAGATCAGTGCTATCGTACCGGTAGATTGGAGCTATCGTACCGGTAGATCAGAGTTATCGTACCGGTAGATCAGAGTTATCGTACCGGTAGATCAGTGCTATCGTACCGGTAGATCAGTGCTATCGTACCGGTAGATCAGTGCTATCGTACCGGTAGATTGGAGTTATCGTACCGGTAGATTGGAGTTATCGTACCGGTAGATCAGAGTTATCGTACCGGTAGATCAGTGCTATCGTACCGGTAGATCAGTGCTATCGTACCGTAGATCAGTGCTATCGTACCGGTAGATTGAGTTATCGTACCGGTAGATCAGAGCTATCGTACCGGTAGATCAGGCTATCGTACCGTAGATTGAGTTATCGTACCGGTAGATTGAGGCTATCGTACGGTAGATCAGTGCTATCGTACCGGTAGATCAGAGTATCGTACCGGTAGATCGAGCTATCGTACCGTAAGATTTGAGGATCGTACCGGTAGATCAGTCTATCGTACCGGTAGATGGAGCTATCGTACCGGTAGATCAGGTGCTATCGTAACCGGTAGATTGAGTTATCGTACCGTAGATAGTATCGTACCGGTAGATCAGGCTATCGTACCGTAGATTGAGTATCGTACGGTAGATCGAGTTATCGTACCGGTACGATTTGATCGTACCGGTAGATCAGGCTATCGTACCTAGATTTAGTTATCGTACCGGTAGATATGAGCTATCGTACGGTAGATCAGTGCTTCGTACGGGTAGATTGAGTATCGTACCGGTAGATTGAGTCTACGTACCGGTAGATCAGTGCTATCGTACCGGTAGATTGGAGTTATCGTACCGGTAGATCAGTGCTATCGTACCGGTAGATTTGAGTTATCGTACCGGTAGATTTGAGTTATCGTACCGGTAGATCAGTGCTATCGTACCGGTAGATCAGTGCTATCGTACCGGTAGATTGGAGCTATCGTACAGGTAGATTGAGTTATCGTCCCGGTAGATCAGTGCTATCGTACCGTAGATAGTGTATCGTACATAGATTGAGTTACGTACCGGTAGATCAGAGCTATCGTACCGGTAGATCAGTGCTATCGTACCGGTAGATAGTAGCTATCGTACCGGTAGATCAGAGTTATCGTACCGGTGGATCAGTGCTATCGTACCGGTAGATCAGTGCTATCGTACCGGTAGATCAGAGCTATCGTACCGGTAGATCAGAGCTATCGTACCGGTAGATCAGTGCTATCGTACCGGTAGATCAGAGTTATCGTACCGGTAGATCAGTGCTATCGTACCGTAGATTGAGTTATCGTACGGTAGATTGATTATCGTACCGGTAGATTTGAGTTATCGTACCGTTAGATTTGAGTTATCGTACCGGTAGATCAGTGCTATCGCACCGGTAGATTTGAGTTATCGTACCGGTAGATTTGAGTTATCGTACCGTTAGATTTGAGTTATCGTACCGGTAGATTTGAGTTATCGTACCGGTAGATTTGAGTTATCGTACCGGTAGATTTGAGTTATCGTACCGGTAGATCAGTGCTATCGTACCGGTAGATTTGAGTTATCGTACCGGTAGATCAGTGCTATCGTACCGGTAGATTTGAGTTATCGTACCGGTAGATTGGAGCTATCGTACCGTAGATTTGAGTTATCGGTACCGTAGATCAGTGCTATCGTACGGTAGATTGAGTATCGTACCGGTAGATCAGTGCTATCGTACCGGTAGATTGGAGCTATCGTACCGGTAGATCAGAGTTATCGTACCGGTAGATCAGAGTTATCGTACCGGTAGATCAGTGCTATCGTACCGGTAGATCAGTGCTATCGTACCGGTAGATTTGAGTTATCGTACCGGTAGATTGTAGCTATCGTACCGGTAGATTTGAGTTATCGTACCGGTAGATCAGTGCTATCGTACCGGTAGATTTGAGCTATCGTACCGGTAGATTTGAGCTATCGTACCGGTAGATTTAAGTTATCGTACCGGTAGATTGGAGTTATCGTACCGGTAGATCAGTGCTATCGTACCGTTAGATTTGAGTTATCGTACCATAGATTTGAGTTATCGTACCGTTAGATTTGAGTTATCGTACTGGTAGATCAGTGCTATCGTACCGGTAGATCAGTGCTATCGTACCGGTAGATTTGAGTTATCGTACCGGTAGATCAGTGCTATCGTACCGGTAGATTTGAGTTATCGTACCGGTAGATTTGAGCTATCGTACCGGTAGATTTGAGTTATCGTACCGGTAGATCAGTGCTATCGTACCGGTAGATTTGAGTTATCGTACCGGTAGATTGGAGCTATCGTACCGGTAGATTTGAGTTATCGTACCGGTAGATCAGTGCTATCGTACCGGTAGATTTGAGTTATCGTACCGGTAGATTTGAGTTATCGTACCGGTAGATTTGAGTTATCGTACCGGTAGATTGGAGCTATCGTACCGGTAGATCAGTGCTATCGTACCGGTAGATTTGAGTTATCGTACCGGTAGATTGAAGCTATCGTACCGGTAGATCAGTGCTATCGTACCGGTAGATTGGAGTTATCGTACCGGTAGATCAGTGCTATCGTACCGGTAGATTTGAGTTATCGTACCGGTAGATTTGAGTTATCGTACCGGTAGATTGGAGCTATCGTACCGGTAGATTTGAGTTATCGTACCGGTAGATTTGAGTTATCGTACCGGTAGATCAGTGCTATCGTACCGTTAGATTGGAGTTATCGTACCGGTAGATCAGTGCTATCGTACCGGTAGATCAGTGCTATCGTACAGGTAGATCAGTGCTATCGTACAGGTAGATTTGAGTTATCGTACCGGTAGATCAGAGCTATCGAACCGGTAGATTTGAGTTAATCGTACCGTAGATCAGAGTTATCGTACCGGTAGATCAGTGCTATCGTACCGGTAGATTTGAGTTATCGTACCGGTAGATCATACTCGAAATCGTACGGTAGATGGAGCTATCGTACCGGTAGATCAGTGCTATCGTACCGGTAGATTGAGTTATCGTACCATAGATGAGCTATCGTACCGTAGATCAGTGCTATCGTACCGGTAGATTGAGTTATCGTACGGTAGATTGAGTTATCGTACCGGTAGATTGGAGTTATGTACCGGTAGATCAGTGTATCGTACGTAGATTTGAGTTATCGTACCGGTAGATTGGAGTTATCGTACCGGTAGATCAGTGCTATCGTACCGGTAGATTTGAGTTATCGTACCGGTAGATCAGAGCTATCGTACCGGTAGATCAGTGCTATCGTACCGGTAGATCAGAGTTATCGTACCGGTAGATTTGAGTTATCGTACCGGTAGATTTGAGTTATCGTACCGGTAGATTTGAGTTATCGTACCGGTAGATTTGAGTTATCGTACCGTTAGATTTGAGTTATCGTACCGGTAGATCAGTGCTATCGTACCGGTAGATTTGAGTTATCGTACCGGTAGATCAGTGCTATCGTACCGGTAGATTTGAGTTATCGTACCGGTAGATCAGTGCTATCGTACCGGTAGATTTGAGTTATCGTACTGGTAGATCAGTGCTATCGTACCGGTAGATCAGTGCTATCGTACCGGTAGATTTGAGTTATCGTACCGGTAGATCAGAGCTATCGTACCGGTAGATCAGTGCTATCGTACCGGTAGATCAGAGCTATCGTACCGGTAGATTTGAGTTATCGTACCGTTAGATCAGTGCTATCGTACCGGTAGATTTGAGTTATCGTACCGGTGGATCAGTGCTATCGTACAGGTAGATCAGTGCTATCGTACAGGTAGATCAGTGCTATCGTACAGGTAGATTTGAGTTATCGGTAGCCGGTAGATTTGAGTATCGTACGGTAGATCAGTGCTATCGTACCGTAGATCAGTTATCGTACCGGTAGATAGTTTCTACCGTTAATAGATTTGATATCGTACCGGTAGATCAGTGCTATCGTACCGTAGATTAGAGTTATCGTACCGGTAGATCAGTGTATCGTACCGGTAGATTGAGTTATCGTACCTAGATTTGAGTTATCGTACCGGTAGATCAGTGCGTACTAGTTATATCGGTAGATTAGTTTCGTACCGTAGATAGTATCGTACCGGTAGATCAGAGCTATCGTACCGGTAGATCAGTGCTATCGTACCGGTAGATCAGTGCTATCGTACCGGTAGATTTGAGTTATCGTACAGGTAGATCAGAGCTATCGTACCGGTAGATTTAAGTTATCGTACCGTTAGATCAGTGCTATCGTACCGGTAGATTTAAGTTATCGTACCGTTGGATCAGTGCTATCGTACCGGTAGATCAGAGTTATCGTACCGGTAGATCAGAGCTATCGTACCGGTAGATCAGAGCTATCGTACCGGTAGATCAGTGCTATCGTACCGGTAGATCATGTATCGTACCGTAGATTTAGTTATCGTACCGTAGATCAGTGATCGTACGGTAGATTTGAGTTATCGTACGGTAGATCATGCTATCGTAAGTAGATTGAGTTATCGTACCGGTAGATCAGAGCTATCGTACCGGTAGAAAAGTCTATTTGAGGGTAATCGTATACCGGTAATCAGTGCTATCGTACCGGTAGATCAGTGCTATCGTACGGTAGATGGAGCTATCGTAGACGGTAGAGGAGTTTATTTCGACCATAGATCGTGGCTATCGTACCGGTAGATTTGAGTTATCGTACCGGTAGATTGGAGCTATCGTACCGGTAGATCAGAGCTATCGTACCGGTAGATTTGAGCTATCGTACCGGTAGATTGGAGCTATCGTACCGGTAGATCAGAGCTATCGTACCGTTAGATCAGAGCTATCGTACCGGTAGATTGGAGCTATCGTACCGGTAGATTGGAGCTATCGTACCGTTAGATCAGAGCTATCGTACCGGTAGATTGGAGCTATCGTACCGGTAGATCTGTGCTATCGTACCGGTAGATTGGAGCTATCGTACCGGTAGATTGGAGCTATCGTACCGTTAGATCAGAGCTATCGTACCGGTAGATTTAAGCTATCGTACCGGTGGATTGAGCAACAGGTTCCTAGAAGTGTGCAACCAGCCACGTGCCAGCAACTTCTTCGGTTCTTGTATAGCTGGACCATGGACAGAACGTTCTCACACACTCTCCACTCATATACACTTGTATTGTATTCCATACAATTGCATCTTTCGCATCCATATTCGTATTTAAAATTCTGAAGTTTCTAAATATATTCCCGGTTTGAAAGAATGAAATGGCAATCTTTCTATATTATTAACCAGTTTGAACATCTTCGGCTTTTTCGTTGATTATGAAATGTTTTGTGCTCGGAATTGTTTGGGATTGTGAAGTTTGAAAAATACGGCTATTCTGTGAAGGTTCAAAATGTCAGATTTCCGTTCAACATGAGATTTTTCCTGAGTTGAAAAATTCGTCTTAAAGATGAGCGTTGTTTACATTACAGCAATTCGGGAATTTTTATCGAATTTATGAATGAAATTTCGAACTTTCTCATTACGTGTTAGTTTACATATTCATTCATATAGCTTCAATGACTCTAATTAGACGAGCTTTGGCGAGGATTCAATTTGACATACGGTACTGAAAAAAATTTGTGTTCGTTTTCATTTTTTTTTTGTTTTGTTTTTTGTCGGTTCTCCACAGGTCAAACGGCTACAGCTATCATCTTCAAACTTTTTTTCAATATGGTTCCTCATCTAACTTAGATCTGTATAGTTTTTTGGCATTATCGGGGGGTAACTATTTTTTCATGAATTTTAGTATTTCAAAAATACCCAATAGAACAACATGGCGGGAAAAAAAAAGAAAATATTTTTATTTTCAAAAAAAATGAAATTTTGCGTGAAGTTGAATTACATTTTGATACACATTTCTAAAAAAAATCAGCTTGATCGGGTCAGCCATTTCGAAGAAAAAACATAAAATGTGCTAATTGGTACCACTCGAAGCAGTTCTTACACATTTTCACCCATACTATTACTATTCGCTCGTCTCACATCGCATATATGGCGTTTTCCTGATGATATATTGAATCTCTGCTCATGCTATTAATAAACCGGAGAACTGACCATCTAGTGCATTGGCCTCGCGAAATGACCCGCAAAATGCCACATTGCCCAGCAAAATGACCCGCAAAATATCCTCAAAATGCCCGCAAAATGCCCACAATGCCCCGCGAGAGCCACAAGGGGCACGGCAGCGCTGTTATGTCCTCAGGACCTACTACTATATTTCAATATATAATAATATGTAATTTTTGTTTAGCACTACTGCTGTATCAATTACATTTTTCATATTTGGATTCTTCACATTTACATATTTCACAACACACAGGCCGAGCCTACATTACGATAAAATATCCCAGAAACGCACAATCAAATCTCGAACTAATTCTCCTTTTAATCAATTGATTTTCAACATGCCCAACTGTTGTCAATACGGTATTCAATTGTTGCTTAACGACCCCACCAACAGCATTTAGAAATGCAATTGTATATTCGTATAGACCTTTTGAGAAAATGTATTCAAAATCTTATATTAAGAATATTTAAACATTCAAATATTGAATTTATTCGGAATCAAATGTCAATATGTTCGGTGAGATTGAATCTAGTCAGGATTAGGTCCCTCTGAGACCACCCTCCCCCCCCCCCCCCCCCCCTCTCTCTTTATTCGAGCGAGCCTTCACCCTTCCGTCGAGCATTGGACTGTATCCACACGAGAAGAACTGAAGAAATAAGTTGGATGAACTTTATTATTCCAACGCAGAAACATTCGGTGTTTGGCACAGGTACTGCCTTTCAGTATTCTTCTAGTCATGGCATATAGCTCATTATATATATAAATGACATAAAAACCTATGATGTCAGTGAATAGTACGCGATATGACGTATATGATTATCATATCTGTTGCATAATCCCGAATGTAGGCCAAACAAATCACACACCACATATATATTATATTATATATATATATATATATATAATATAATTATATAATATATATATATATATATATATATATATATATATATATATATATATATATATATATATATATATATATATATATATATATATATGTGTGTGTGTGTGATTTGTTCTGGCCCACATTCGAGGATGTATGTCAAACAGATTCGCTAGAATCGTATATAAACTGTACCATCATTCGCAGTACGATTGTTCACTTTAGATCAGTAGTGTTTTTATTAACTAGGAAAACGCCTTATATGCGTTGTGATATGAGCTTAGAAGTATGGAAATGTAGAATTGAGAATATTTGGTCAGCTCAATGTACATATACAGGCCATGGATCACTTCAAAGGTTTAAAAACCGCGGCTGTCTGTTGGTATATAAACCTTGGTTTCCAAACAATTATACCAGTGCCTTCTTCATATCCATCACAGATTTTAAACGTTTTAATTGATTGGTGACACTTGTTGCTCACAGTTAATAGTTTCTTAATTGCTTTCTTAATTGCTTCTATTGATGTGTGAAAAAGTACATTAAAAATGCGTTTTCTTCGTTATTTCACATCCGATTTTTCCATAAATCGCTTAATATGTATAATAGTTTTTCCCACATTCAGTATAAATTTGAGAGCTTTTGAAAAAAAAAATCCAAGTATTTCTCCCCTGGCCTATTCTTATGGGGAATTTCCATACTTTCCAATTTTTTTCCGGAAAAACGGTTCGACCGATTTTTCTGAAAAACAATCCCGACCTATTCTGGTATAACACCAATTTGTAAAAAAAGTTTCGAGTTGATTGAAACTTTTTCCTGACCTGTATGCCGCGTACAAAATTACACACAGAAAAAAACAAAAAAAAAAAAACATAAAAACCAAGCTCAAAATTTTTTGGTATATGGAATGAAAATCTTCGCTACGCTCATCTAACTAGGAAAACGCCTTATGTGCGTTGTGAGATGAGCTTAGAAGTATGGAAATGTAGAATTAAGAACATTTGGTCAGCTCAATGTACATATACAGGCCATGGATCACTTCAAAGGTTTAAAAACCGCGGCCGTCTGTTGGTATATGGACCTTGATTTCCAAACAATTAAACCAGTGCCTTCTTCATATACATCACAGATTTTAAACGTTGTAATTTATTGGTGACACTTGTTGCTCATATTTAATAGTTCCTTAATTGCTTTCTTAATTGCTTTTATTGATGTGTAAAAAAGTACCTTAAAAATGCGTTTTCTTCGTTATTTCACATCCGATTGTTCCATAAATCGCTTAAAATAGGTATGATAGATCTTTCCACACTCAGTATAAATTTGAGAGCTTTTGAAAAAAATAAAATTCCAAGTATTTCTCCCCTGGCCTATTCTTATGGGGAA
>OU015467.1:563602-573602 GCA_907164805.1 Brachyptera putata | reverse complement strand
CTATTCTCACTGCCTGTATACAGTGTATTATTGATACACTGTATAAAAACACTGAAAATAATTAATGTTCGGTTCCAGATCACAGTGCACGATCCTCTCTCGTACCCGTCCCTGGGCACGCTGATTCCCGCCAACCAGTTCATCCAGGTGGGCGTCCTGGCCACCGCCATCACCACCTCTCCCAACGTCCAGGAGCTGGACTTCAGCAGGAGACGCTGCCTGTTCCAGAACGAGAGGAACATCTCGCTGTACGGGGACGGCGTCTACAAGCAGGACAACTGTATCTCCGAGTGCCACCAACAGCACTCTCTCAAGTACTGCAACTGCTCGCCGTACTTCTTCCCGAACCACAGTAAGTCAGGCACGGCTCGGAACACAAGGCGCTCTTTTCTCTTCAAGAAGAACCGTCATTACACCGTGTTCTATCGTGATATAGTATGATTTAATACCGATTCATGTTTTAAATATCATTTCTACGTCAAAACTCATTTCAAACGCTCTTTCTAATCCAAGTAATTGTACTCCGCATTTAATCAACAATTAGACAACTGAAATTTAATGTTATGTTTTCAATATTTTGCACTGCCGTAGTACACAGCATGTCATGTCGCGCCGGCGCATTGGCGGTTCTCGAAAGAGTTGAATTACATGCCTCTTATTGGTCAAGAACGGACATCATACGACGTATTTATTGACGTACTTGTTGATTCAAGACTTCTCGACATGCGCTAACGATCGGGATCGTGTGCGTGTAGAGACTAGCCTGTTGACCTTGATCAGGATCGTGTGCGTGTAGAGAATGGACTGTTGACCTTGATCGAGATCGTGTGCGTGTAGAGAATAGCCTGTTGACCTTGTTCAGGATCGTGTGCGTGTAGAGAATAGCCTGTTGACCTTGATCGGGATCTGTCGACCGAATGTCAGGTCGGATCGGGAGAATTAGTGAAGGTTGTACCAGGGTCACTAGTATCACGTGACGACAATGGAGGCTTGACCTCGGAGACAGCGACGTGGCTTTTCGCCCGGCCGGGATCAGCGTTCTGATTGGTTCTGGCTGAGATCACACTAGTTCATCACGTGTTTGTGGTTAATAGTTCGTTTGAGACAGTTGTAAATGGGATAGGTTGATCAAGTTGTTGGATTGGGTTGATTTGGGTTTGTACAGGCTGTACGCAACAACAACAACAAGGCCCGCATGTTGTGACCTAGACCGATGAAAAGCAGCCGCCAAACTTCAACCTTCCTCAAAACCCGTGGCTGAAAGCTGAATGTTCAACTTGATTACCGTCTGAGAATGAGAAAGATCCAACCGCATCAACTAATGTATCGTGATAAGAGTGGATTGGTATTCAATTGAGAGAAATTAAACCAGATGTGATCCTGGTTTCACTGCGCAACGTCGAATCATCAGGCACGCTCGACGAGTGGAGGATAGCCATGACTCATTCTATATTTTCATCGCGAGTGTTTCCAACATATCAAATCAACCAGGCCTATATTATATAATAGCTGTAAGTCGTCTTGTTAAGAATTGAATTATTACGATTTTTTAAAATGAACATCACTAATATTCTGAGTTTGTGATAAGGCAGCTAGTTGAAAGTGAATGTCCCAGCCTGGCTGACGTCACAGTCAGGTCAGCTTTTCAAGGTCACTGGTTGTGACCTACAGCGACCCTCGTTTCGCCTCGATTATACATACTGCTCTCAGTGGAAATACACAATAGCGTGCTTGGGTCGGTTTTGAAATGAAGAGAGCGGTTAAAATGGTCCACTGGAAAGATTTCTAGTATCGAATGTCAGTACAGCCATTTGTTGTGAAATCAGGACGAAGGAACGAGGATTGCAATGCATTGTTGCACTTTCACTAGTCATTGAATGTCCCTATTACAAATAGATGAAATGTCCTCAGTCCTCTCAATTGGTAGATGGATTGAAGATGTAATCGTTCGGGTATTTTCTCGCAATGAAGTGAATGAGAAAAACAAAGCCGGAAACCTCACGTCACCAAATATCAACTTTTGGAGATAATCTGACAGTTCACGTTCATACATTGTTAGGCATCCATTTTTCTGTTCGATTCACATCAAGTTCCACTCTAGAGATGGGCGTTTTTCAATGAAGAATCGATTCACTGAATCGATTTTTTTACCGGATCGATTTGATCGATTAATCGGGTAGATGAAAATCGATTTCTGTGATAAAATAAAATCGATTCTTTTATTTTTATATTGGGTTTAACGACGCACTGTTATGATGGCGCAGATCTTATGGCGTCGGATGGATGTTTAATAAAGCCTCCGACTTTGTAATTCTATTCAACCAAAGTCCGGGGCCCAGGATTTTACCGGCTTCTGTAAACAGAAGTAAAAATTCGCAACTTGCCATTATCAAAGGTTACACCTATTGTTACTTGAGGAACTATGTTCAAATTATTGATTCATAAAGAAACGTCTGTCGTAAGCGAAATAATAGGTTTTCAAGAGGGTCATCTTGAAACGCTCCTGCGTGACGCGCCGAACGCGTGACTTGCGACGCGAGTCAGTAACGCACCTTCGGTCAGGTAATTCGCTTCGCATCGGTCTGTCTGCCACGCTATGTAGATTCACCCTGAGTCTCCTGCCACATATCCAGTAGTTTCCTCAACTTGAATTGCTGGCATTTGTAGTTGGGAATAAAAATAAAAATGAAATTGTTTCTGACTTCAACAACTAAAATATTATTGCATAAAAGTCTGGAGCGAGATTTGAAAACAAGAAAGTTCAGGTTTCTTGTTATATTATGATAATACATCTACTGGAATGCGGTTGAGAACACATGTAGACAGACATGCAAGGTGATGCGCTTCTGTCGGAATACGTCATACGATGCTCTCTCGTATTGAATTGTGTGTCTAAGACCCCGTTTACATTACTACCATCCTACTATACAGTAGAGTTACTAGAGTAAATGGGCAGTAACTAATATTGCGTTCACACGGACAAAATATAGGATCTTATAGGTTACTAGACGTTTTAGTTACATATTCTACCGCGTGAGTGTGTTTCGACACCTTTCGCCGACGCCATCTTGTAATTAGATGAGCGTAGCGATGATTTTCATTCCATAAACCAAAAAAATTTGGGCTTGATTTTTATGTTTTTTTTTTCTTTTGTGTGTGTAATTTTTTACGCGGCATACAGGTCAGGGAAAAGTTTCAATCAACTCGAAACTTTTTTCCTGAATTGGTGTTATACCAGAATAGGTTGGGATTGTTTTTCAGAAAAATCGGTCGGACGGTTTTTCCGGAAAAAAATTGGAAAGTATGGAAATTCCCCATGAGAATAGGCCGGGGAGAAATACTTGGAATTTTTTTTGAAAAGCTCTCAAATTTATACTGAATGTGGAAAGATCTATCATACATATTTTAAGCGATTTGTGAGACAATCGGATGTGAAATAACGAAGAAAACGCATTTTTAATGTACTTTTTCACACATCAATAAAAGCAATTAAGAAAGCAATTAAGAAACTATTAAATGTGAGCAACAAGTGTCACCAATAAATTAGAACGTTCAAAATCTGTGATGGATATGAAGAAGGCACTGGTATAATTGTTTGGATACCAAGGTTTATATACCAACAGACGGCCGCGGTTTTTAAACCTTTGAAGTGATCCATGGCCTGTATATGTACATTGAGCTGACCAAATGTTCTTAATTCTACATTTCCATACTTCTAAGCTCATCTCACAACGCATATAAGGCGTTTTCCTAGTTATTCTACCAAAACGTATCCTACGAGGCTACGATCGTACCAAGCTATGAGCGTTCATACGGGTACATCTACTACAGTAACCCTACTTACGAGAGTGAGTTGACTGTAGTAGCTTTTGTTACGAGCGTAGCCACTATTTGGTGTTCACACACGGTAACTCACGATCGTAGACGGGGTTACTAGAGTAGTTGAGTAGTAATGTAAACGGGGTGTTATCTACCCGTATGAACGCTCATAGGTTGATGGTTTGGAACGATCGTAGCCTCGTTACGTTTTGGTAGAATAATTACAAGATGGCGTCGGCGAAAGGTGTCGAAACACACTCACGCGGTAGAATATGTAACTAAAACGTCTAGTAACCTATAAGATCCTATATTTTGTCCGTGTGAACGCAATATTAGTTACTGCCCATTTACTCTAGTAACTCTACTGTCGTAAGATGGTAGTAATGTAACCGAATCCTCCAGGAATATCAGCACGACGTTATTGTGATCAAGTTGATTATTTCCAGGGACTTACCGCGCGTGCAGCGTGGTCGACCTCCTCTGCCTGGAACAATACAACAGTACGTATTAGACTTCATCTTGTGGTGGTACAGGCCTATCGTGGGTGAAACTTCAATTTACTGGAGGTCAAGTGTCACACACATACACACACACACATATATATATATATATATATATATATATATATATATATATATATATATATATATATATATATATATATATATATATATATCGTATATATATATATATTATATATATATATATTGTCGCTATACATGTATATATCAGGGGCGTGCGGTGGACATTTGATTGGGTATGTTATAAGCTGATGGTAAATTTTGAAACTATCAATGAAGAGGAGAAGAGGAAGCCTGGGGTGCGTGAGCCCCCAGTCGAACCCACAGGGAAAATGTTGGATTTTCGTTTTTTTATGTGATTTTACCGAGTTTTAGAATGATCTTCAAACCTGATAGAGTAGCTGAAGTTCAGAAACTATTATTTAGTCTATTCATGAGTTCATTTGATAATTATTTACTGAAAATCAATTATATTATTACAGGGACTAAGAAGATTTCAATGAAGTGTACAATCATATCCAATTAGAACTGAGCAAACGCAGTATATACGTTGTGAGATGAGCGAGATGTCTAGGCCTATATGAAGTGGAATCGAAAGCTCCACACACCTTGACGCATATACAATATACTTTAGTCAGTACCAACGAATCTAGAGAGACGTGAATTAACAATGCAACATTTTTCTGCTATTATTTCTATCTATTCGATGTATCATTTTTGTGTTCACATTTGAGGCAAATGTGAATTATATTGGAGAGATTTTATTTTTCAATTCTTTCTGTTCTTTCAATCGATTTGACCCCAAAACTATAGGGTTCTAGGTTGGATGAGTTTGCGTTTACATAAAAAGTTTCATGTCGATCGATCAAACCCTGCAACCTGAGCGGTGTTTACAAACAAAAAACAAATAAAAACAGCTTCGTACGCTTCGTACGAGTAGGATGGAACTAATTGCTACAACGC
The DNA here is from genome assembly GCA_907164805.1 of Brachyptera putata. Taxonomy (NCBI): domain Eukaryota; kingdom Metazoa; phylum Arthropoda; class Insecta; order Plecoptera; family Taeniopterygidae; genus Brachyptera; species Brachyptera putata. The sequence continues at coordinate 568,299 of OU015467.1, read as the reverse complement.
TCATCTAAATATACATCATGTACTTTGGGCAAACGCAGAATGTGCGTTGTGTGATGAGCGATTATCTAGAAAGTAAAATCCAAAACTCTACACACTTTGATCATATAAAATGAACTTCATTCGATACCAACGAATCTAGAATGGTTTCGATGAATGAGATTTGTATTGCGCATGATCAGTGTGAGTGAAATCAGCTGTGTTGTTTCTCTCATCTTGTAGGCATCTTCAACAGCATGTGCCCGACACCAACGCCAACAATCAGTACTCAAGGACGACCGGCAGGGCATGAGGTGCAACTGTCCTTACGACTGCAACGTTACATTTACACGACAGAAATCTTCCAAATCATCGCTCGGGTGAGTGTCACTTCCAATCACTCCCAGGGTGCAGTGTCACTTCCAATCACTCCTAGGGTGAGTGTCCTTCCAATCCACTCCTAGGGTGAGTGTCACTTCCAATCACTCCCAGGGTGAGTGTCACTTTCCCAATCACTCCTATGGGTGAGCACCCCATTTGTCACTTTCCAATCACTCCTGGGGTGGAGTGGTACTTCCAATCACTCCTAGGGTGAGTGTCACTTCCAATCAACTCCTGGGCGTAAGTTGTACTTCCATTCACTTCCTAGGGTGAGCTGTCACTTCCAATCACTCCCTGGGGTAAGTAAGTAACTTCCATCACTTCTTAGGGTGAGTGTCACCCCCAAACACCCTAGGGGGGGAGTGTCACTTCCCAAAACACCGCTAGGGGGTGTCACTTCCAAATCACTCCCAGGGTTTGGGGAAACCCCCCCAAACACTCTAGTGTGAGGAAACACTTCCAAAAATCCTAGGGTGAGGTCACTTCCCAAAACCCCCCCCTAGGGTGAGTGTCACTTCCAAATCATCTAGGGGGGAGTGTCACTTCCCAAACCTCCCCGGGGGAGTGTCAAATTCCCCAAACACTCCTAGGGTGGAGTGGCCCCTTCCAACATCCTGGGGGATTTTTCACTTCCCAATTTAATCCCAGGGTGAGTGTCAATTCCAAACCCCTAGGGTAGTGTCACTTCCCAAAAACTCATAGGGGGGAGTATTTAAAAAATCGAAAGGGGCCAAAAAGAAAAAAAAGGGAAAAAAAGTCCCATTCCCCGAAAATCAGGGGCAAAAAGTTTTTTTCAAAGTTTTAAAATGCAACAAGTTGCGGAGGTTTTTAAAACTTTCGAAGAACCCAAGTAAGTGATGTAGTTTTAGCGGTCTCAAAACAGGATGAGTATTTATTTCCCTACTAATGAGAATAAACGTTACCGGTGTTTTGGAAAATTGAAGGGTTTGATTTTTTAGGGCAGGTCAGGTTGGGCTTGGCTGGGCCGAGGGGTTGCAAGGGGCCCCTCACCCCGAGGGTCGCCGAAGGGGTTTACGCGTCAAGGCCCACTGAGTAAACTCGATTAGGTCGAATCAGTGACTCATCGGTTGATTTTTCCAAGTTTAGTCTCGCGTTTAAAGCGAAAGTAATTTAAAGGGAAGCGCATTCTAGGGGTGCTGGGTACATTCCCGCGAAGTCGTTTAACGGTCAACAAAACAAACTGAATTCCTTTTTCCGCCAGTCCCCAAAAATACACAAACCAAAAGAAAATATTTATATATATAATATATATTATATATATATATAAAATTATATAGATAATATTTTATATAAAATTTTTATATATATTATATATATATATATATAATATATATATAATATATATATATAATATATCTAATATATATATATATAGATATCTATATATATATATATATATATTATATATATATATATATATATATATATCTAATATAATATGTGTGTGTATGTTGTAGCGTGGACTTTGGGGGCAGGAATGATAAGTCACTTGCGATAATTTGCCCTCCTTGAAAACACTTTTTAGAGCCACAGTTGTGTCGAGGAAGGCAACATTACCGCCAAAGTGACTTATTATCACATATATATATATATATATATATATATATATATATATATATATATGTGAAAATAAGACCTCTTTGGGTTTAATTTCATGGATATTATTATTGGAAAAGGGACCCACGTTTCCTATTTTACTATTTCCAAGTTTCTCATTTTTTTGTAGTTTTGTATTTTTCTGTTTTTTTCTATTCATCACCCTTTGTATATATATTTTGTAATTCTACTTCGATCTTGGTATTTTGAGTTTCATCATAATGACTCCATGTATAGTCTGATATTCCAAGAAGGCCGAGGATGAAAGAAGGCTCTGGACCGAACTAAGTGGGAAGGCCGTGAGATAATTGTTGTTAGAATTAGATTTATATCTTACATTTTATTTGAAAAAATGTTAATAATATTGATTATCAGTTCTCATCAATTTCGACCCTGAAGAAGCCAGGACAAATCCTGGCGAAACGTTGGTCTTTTTAAATATAATATCCATGAAATAAACCCAAAAGGTGTCTTTATTTCAAATATGCATCATGGAGAAGAGAGTTCCAATCATATGATATATATATATATATATATATATATATATATATGTGAATATATAATAATTAGATATGTATAGTAATGAATATATATATATATATATATATATATATATATATATATATATATATGAATAGTTATATATAATATGTATATATATATATATGTATATATAGATATAGTATTTATATAATAAATATATGTATATAATATATTTAAAATATTATTTTTATAATATTATATATATATTTTAATATATATATATATATATAATAGAATACATATTAAATATATACCTATATTATATTTTGTATATGTATTTATATTTATAAGTATTTTAAAGGATATAATGTTTAAAATAATATATTATATATATAATATATATATATATATGTTTTATATTCCCATATATTATATATAAATAAAATATTAAAATATTTTTAGGGATATTTTATGGGTTTAAATATATTTTAATTTTGTGTAAAATAATAATATATATATATAATATTATATTTTATATTGTTTTTTTATATATATTTATATATTTTATAAAATATATTATATATATATTATATATATATATATATAAATTGGGGTTTATATTTTATAATATTATATATAAAATATATTAAAATTATATATAATTTTATATTTTTAATATATACTATAATTATATATATATATTGGATGCCCCGGGGAACAAATTTGGAACCGGGTACCCGCCGAAATTACCCGGGTATTACCCGGGTAATTCAAAAAACTATATAAAACTAGAAACTAAAAACTATATGACTATATTTTATGCTTCTCAGTTCTCGGTAAAGAATAGTATTTGGCGTGGCAACTAGAGAGCGGTTGACGGGAGAGGAATTCAGTACACTGCACGTGTGACCACAGATAACGGTAGGTGGTGCGACTAGATTTGACGAGCGCATTATGACAAGTTGAGGGAGGTCTGGGAAGGTAGGTGAAAAAACTTATGTAGAATGCGAAGTTGAATTTCTCTCGGTAGCTTGAGTGAATTTATAAAAGTTATTTTCTATACTATAGGTACTGGTTAGCACAATTACCGGAACCTAGACGGGTACCCGGGTACCCGGGTAACAGAATTTTACCCGGCTAATGCATTACCCGTACCCGACCCGGGTACCCGGGTACTCGAAGGCATCACGAATATATATATATATATATATATATATATATATATATATATATATATATATATTATGTGTATATTTTTATATTAAAATATATATTTTAATACAAATAATAATATTAAAATTATATATATATATATATATATAATATGGGATATAATATGGGTAATATATATATATAAATAATATAAAATACAAAGAATAATGTATATATATTATTTAAAATATATATTATATATAAAATAAATTATATATAAATATTATAATTTATATATATAAAATTTATAAAATATATATATATATTATATATATAAAATATATTTGGGATATATAAAATATATAAATATATATAATTAAAATATATATATAAATTATAAAAGGGATAAAAAATAATATAATATTATATATAATATAAATTTTAATATTATATATATATAAATTTATATAATAATAGAAAATTTTTGGGATATATATATAATTTTGGTATTATAATATTTTATAATTTTGTATATAAAATTTTATAAACGAATAATTTTATATAATATTTATATATATATATAATATATAAAATTTTACAAAGAGGTAAAAATATTAAAATTGGTTTTTATTGCATTGGCATGTCGTATTGTAGCCCAAATGGGCCCCTGGAAAAGAGGTTTTAAGAAAATTAAATTGAGAGAAATCCAGAGTGCCTTTAAAAAATCCCGGGCCTTATTCGGGGGTTTTCGGCTTTTTTTTAACATGTTCGCTGGTTTCCCAAAAGGGAAACGGTGTGTTGAGGGGCCCCATGGTAGATGAAAGTAAAAATGAAGTGTGCATGTGGCAAAAAACTGTATAAGTGGGAGGGGGGGATTTCTCCACGTTTATTTAAACGGGACAGTTAGGATGACAATCGGGGACGCGCCCAAAACCGGGGCCTGAGGTATAGGTTTCCCCCCCCCCCCCCCTGGGACTTGCTTAAAATTGTATAAATATTTCCCTTCTCGAGGGCCCCTTCACAACCGGGAAAACCCCCATGACATTAGCTTCCCCGCAAACTTTGTCTTATGGAAATATGCATTCCCG